>PVKA01032451.1:0-25306 GCA_004027165.1 Ctenomys sociabilis
TGGGGCTCCGCGCGGCAGGGTGAGGAAGGGTGGGGCGGAGCTAGGGGTGGGGCTTACCTTTGATGGACGGGACGGGGCTGAGCGCCGGGAAGGCGGAGCGCCGGGAAGGCGGAGCGCTGGGAAGGCGGAGCGCTGGGAAGGCGGAGCGCTGGGAAGGCGGAGCGGTGGATGCAGGCGTCGTTGCCAGTTTCGTCGCGCCCAAGTCCCTGGTCAGCGTGGTGCTTCCCCAGACCCGTGTTACACATTGCTGTGTCGGAGGAACGTGATCATTATGTACCGCAAATAGGCAGGAAAAGCAGGGAAGGCGCCCAGAGGGATTGGGGGACAAAAAGCTGCGTGGGTGTCGTGTCCCTGTACAGACGCAGCACTGGGAATGTGACTGTGGTGTGCTGCTAGCGTGTACAATAAAGTGGACATACGTGATGTCACCCCACGTGTGCGCATGAGGTCAGATGGACGCATCAAGTGAGGCAACGCTGCTCACCACCAATGAACACGCACAGTAAAAGAAATCGCTGCCTTTTATTTTACTACTGCAGTAACCAACACTTTGGCACTTTATGACGGGCTAAGGACTTTACCAGAAAAGTTGGGGTTTTGGTGTTCTTTTCAATATTCTGTTAATCAGTTTAACAATAACCCACAACCGTCGGACCAACTCTTTTCAATATTCTGAGAGATTGACAAAATCACACAGAGGTCACAGAGCATGGAGAAGATTTGGCTAGGTCTCTATGGCAGTTGAAGTTCGCTCTAAATAAGAAAATTGAAACACCATTTCCACTAGGTTGTAAACTGCACAGGAGATGGGACCATAACTATGATCACTAAGATGACAAAAATCTAGTGTTTGCCTGACATTACTTAATAAATTCATGCATGTAGAGAATGTAAAACTCAACATTTTTTTTAAAAATAAACTTTTTACTTGGGGATTAATTTTAGATTTAAAGAAAAGCTGCAAAATAGTTCGGAACCCTCTTCCAATTTCCTCATTGCTAGCATTAAAATATCGTGATGAGAAAAGAAAAGTGTAACTCCTGTCAGGTGTCAAGTGTGCTCTCACTACATCGCAGAATACAATCACAAACCAAAGGAGGAAGTTGGGAGTGTTTTACTGGAAATGAAATGAAGAACATCTCTGAGACTTCCAGGAGGAGTCCCCAAGTGGATGGTAACCAAAGCCCTTGGGCTCACAGGGAGAGTCTGGGGCCTGGACCGAGGTCGTTGCTGCGTCCCCAGGTTGTAGAGAAGGCCCAGTATTACCACAGTCAGTTAGGGTTAGTGGTCTGCAAGGGAGTGAGCACATAGTGCACGTCAGAACTGGGCCAGGGGCCTATCCAGGAGGGCAGCCTGAAGGCCTCCTGGGAGAGAAACAGCAATTCAGGTTACACTGTCATCAGCACCCCCTGGTCCAGGGGGCCTAGAGGGGACCCGAATGCCTGCACCACCCTGTCTTCCCTTCCCAAGAATCCCTTTGATCCTTCTGTCCCCTCTGTGTTACTCTTTCCCCGCTCTGTTGGATCAGTGTTAGCTGAGCGGCTGTACTGAGCCTGTAGCTTCACATGTAGTCTGAGCCACACCTGTCCTCATGGAGTGACTTTGCTGTGTGATTTCTGCCCAAGAGAGGGTGCTCCCCCATCCCAGCCCCAAAACTCTTCCTATGCACGAGTGCAGCTTCAGAGTAGAGAGGGGGAGGACTTGCCCAGTGTCCCCTTCAGAAGTAAAACTAGAAGTCACTGTCCTGTGGCTGACTCCACGCTTGATACTGTGTGGCCTGCTTCTTGGGGGAGGTTGCGTGGTGGTGGCAGCGGCTCTAACCCACACTGGTCCTGGAGGAGGGCACCAGAAATAGTCACAGACTCCCTTCCAGGACAGGGCCCTCGTCTCTGCAGCTGCCAGACCCCTCAACCAACCGTCACCCACCTCCTCTGGTCCCTTAGATATGCTGTGCTTTTGGCTTCTGCTGCAGCCCCCTGCTGCGGCTAAAGTAAAAGGTTAATTTTCCTCAAGTAATTCACATCCTGCGGAAATGTTTCAGAAAACTGGAAACTGTTGTCACTTCCCTGTCAAGAACAATAAGCTTCTTGGGGGAGTGGCTGGGTCTGGGCATAGCGAGGCTCAGTAGGAACTAACAGCTATGCTAGTGTTTGGGGGACCTGGTGTGACATGTACAAAACAACCAGACTTGCTGACATACACGTGTAATTCCAGCACCCAGGAAACTGAGGCAGGAAGATCACTGTGAGTTTGAGGCTACTCTAGGCTCCATTGTGAGTTCAAGGCCAGCCTGAATCACTTAGCAACACCCTGTTTTAAAAAAAAAAAAACCAAAAGCAAAACAAAATTTGTATGAAGCCAGTTAGGGTCAGATGTAGAGGTCGCAGAGAGAAGGTACTAACCTCAAAGGTCTGGTGGTTAATTCTCGGATGTTTTTACATAGTATCTAACACATAACTAATACAAATCCCTGGCAGGCGTTTCTACTAGGGCCTGAGATCACTGGGCAACAGTCCACAGAGCCAAGATGTGACACGTGGGGCAGCTGCTCTCCTATCCCCAGAACATCTCCAATTTTTGTAATCGCCTGGTCTACAAGTTTCAAGTCCAGGATATCTGGTTTTAAATTTTGTGCTTCCCTGGCAAGTGCAAGGGCTCAGGAGTTCAATCCCAGGTTCCACCAAAAAAAAAAAAAAAAAAAGGCTATTACCACTACTAGAAGACAGCTTTCATTCACAAAGAAAATAAAAGTCCATGCTTTTCCTATAGATAGAAAAGCTACAGGCATTCAAGATTTTTTCTCTCTCCATGAGGGCACCTAGAAGATGTCACAGTCAATTACAGAAAGATCCAAAGAACAGACACCCTTGTGGACCAGGAATAATTAAATGGCAGTGGGGAGAGCTGGACACGGTGGCTCACGCTGCACCACCCCTGCTGTAGACAGCTTCGCTAGCTGTAAGTGCTCCAGGCAGTTAGACGGAAGACATCTGTGGAAAGGAGCAGAAGGCCAGACTTCCAGAGGCATGACTACACCCACATACTTCCCGTGAGGTGGGTCTACCATGATGATATCCTACATCACTTTGGGTGGGGGACCGAAACCTCCCAATCCTTCCGGGAAAATCTTGTTTCCTCCACAGGCACATGACTGCTTCCCCTTAATCCCCATTTAATCAATATTACAGAAACCACTGTGCTTGCTGTAATCTCACTGGCTCACCACAGTTTTGTCCCGCCTCCGCCCACTTCCTGACTTCTCATTGGATCAGTGTTACTCAAGGAACTACACTTGTAATCTTATTAGCTGACTACAGTTCTGTCCTACCTTGAACCCGCCTCACCCCTTGACAGCAGGGTCAGCGGGCAGCCAACTTTTCAGGTCACCTTCTGCTTCGTTTAGAAGCTCCCTTTCCTAGGCTCGGGAGATAGCTCAGAGGTACAAGCACCGGCCTGGCAAATGCAAGGTCCTAAATTCAATCTCTGGTACCAAAAAGAAAGAAAGGTTCTCTTTCTCTCAATAAACTCTCCTTCTCTTAAGCTCCATGGATCCTAGAATTAATTCTTTGATTTTGGAAAGCGTAACTTGGCATTTCTAGACATCTAGCAGGTTGGGAGTTATAATATTTCTGTTATATTTGGAGGTTCATATATCGTCCCTATATCGTAAGTCCCTATATCTGGCACTCGGGAGGCTGAGGCGGGAGGAATGGTGCAAGTTCAAGGCCAACCTGATGACATAGCAGGACTCTGCCTCCCAAAAGTTTAATTCTAATTAAGATAATGAATGTAATCGGGCGTGGTAGCGTAGGCCTGTAATCCCAGCACTTGGGAGGCTGAGGCAGGAGGATTGTTATGAGTTCGAGACCAGCCTGAGCTACAAAGTGAGCTTAAGGCCAGCCTGAGCTGCATAGTGAGACCCTGTCTCAAAAAGACCAAAAAAAAAAAAAAAAAAAGAAGAAGATAATGAATGTAAAAGCAAAACTGACCTCTCCCTTAGCAGAAAGAGAAGGAAAGCAATGTATACCCATCAGCCTGTGCGTGGTCAGGGGCACAACTGTGTGTGTACAGCAAAGGTTACCACTAACCCTCAGGCAACAAAGCCCCAGAGCCCCTAGAGTGAGGGCAGACAGCGCTGAAGGCTGCTTGGACAGTGAACATTTTTCCACCCAACAGCCAATTTTTCTCCCCATGGTGACAGTGTTCGGCCTCCGCCTCCCATCCAAGGCAAGGCCCAGCTAAATGATCCCCACAGTCCCAGCCGTGCACACTCACAAAGCTGGAGGGGGTGGGGCACCCAGCTCAGTGATGGTGCACAGGTCTAGCGCGCACAACCTGGGGTCCATGCCCCAACAGGAGAGGAGGAGGAGGAGGGCGTTAAGGAAAGCTCGCTCTTCTCACCTGTCAGTCTGTTCGGAGCACTTGGCCTCCAGTGGCTCCCAGCAGGCCAGAACAGAGCCCAGGGCAGCCTCCCCACCCGCCAGCGCCTGGCCAGAGGGGTCCGGTGAGACCCCCATACTAATCCCCCCAGATTGCCTCTCTCCAGGACTCCTCCCGGCACTGGGATTCTTCAGCTGGCTGGGGCTGAAGCTGCGCTCAGGGTGCTCTCGTCCCTGTGGAAGGGCCACTGGGGTCTGCAGTGTGCAGAGCCGAGAACCCCATAGAAAGCACCTCGGACTGAAGAGTGAGGCTTCCTGTTCAGCAAGTCTGCAGTGGACCCCGAGACGGTACTTTTAACTACCTCCTCGTTGGGGCCAAGACTGCTGGACTCTGCTAAAAACACTGTTTGGACAGTGCTGGGGCCAAGAAATGATAGCCCCAAATGTGGTACTCTGGTATTCTGAGCATTGTACTGGACTTAGGCCTCCACCCCACCCCCACCGCGACCCAGCTGCAGGGAGGCCCAGTAGATGAGGGGTGGCTGCCCATCCTAGAAAGCCAAGCAGAGGCAAACAAGGGTCAAAGCAGGAAAAGCATTTTATGTTCAGTATGATCACACAGGGAGGACAGAGGTTCAGTGACCTAAGCCGAGCCATCAAAACTGCCCACAGTATCAGGAGGCTGAGGCAGGAAGAGCTCCATGAGTTTGAGGCTAGCCTGGGCTATATAGCAAGACCCTGTCTCTAACAAAACAACACAAACAAAAACACCCACAGTGTAACAAGACCTAGAGATCAAGCTTCAGGCTGCTCTTGATTATGCATCAAGCACTGCAGGTGCTTGATCTCCTACCCAGAAGAGTACAGACCTGTTTTCTTCAAGGTCAGGTCCATCTGACCCTCCCTGGCATGCTGAGCCTTCTTGGCTCCCTGAGCAGAAGCCCTCTCCCTATTTCTTCCCCAGTCATTTAAGGGGCCACCCTGTTCTTGGTAGGACTCAAGCCCCTGTTCGGCATTTAGCTCCTCAAGCCAAAGCTCCTCACCAGTTCCTCTCATTTCCGGGCACAAATCACACCTCTGATTTCATACTGATTTCCTCAGTTTTCATTTCCATGTTTCAGGAAGGGTCTGAAGTACACCAGGAGGGACAACACTGCATTATCTCCATTCTCCCCGTGCACGGTGAGGCCGGGTACCACAGGTCAGAGGCCCACCCCGGCTCAGCGTCCTTTAACTTGGCCACGTGTTTTCTGTGGACAAACTGCCCGAGGTGGGTGGATCCAAATGGACTGATCAGAGAGAAACCTGTTCTCTCTCCTCCCTGCTTGTCCTTTCTTGCCCAAACATGGCTTTTCAGGGTGCTGTGGCTCTGCAGCCCTGGCTATTTCTGCCTGTCATCTTCTAAGGAGCCAGCCCCTAGATCCTGGGAGGTCAGCAATAATCTAAAAGAAACGGAGTCACCTGGGGATTCACACAGGCGCTGGGGCCAGTGCATGACAGTGTGGCCTCTTCTTTGCACTGGAACCTGAATTCCAAAACGAGGACTAGCAAGAGGAGGGAATCCCGCTTCAGCTCACCAGTACCCCAGTCTGAAATGTGTCTTAAAAGCATTCTAGCATCTGGCTCCTTCACTCTTGGAGCAAACCATGCTCTAGGCCTAGCAAGGCCAGGCTCTGGAGCTCTAGGGTAAAGAGCGCAAAATGGGACTCCTACGGCCACCTGTGATATGCAAGTCTGGCCAGCAGGGGTCAGCACGGACCAATTCGGATTCCCTTGGCCAGGCCTTCAAGAGGCTGCGCTCAGACTTTAAAGAACTGTGCAGGTATTTAAGGACGGAAACTTAATGTACTCTGTATTGTATGCATGCATTTTGTTGTTGTTGTTGTTTGTTCGTTTTGGCGGAACCGGGGACTGAACTCAGACCCTTGTGCTTTCCAGGAAAGCGCTTATCCCACTGAGCCATCTTCCCCGGCCCATGTATAAGTGTTTGATGCAGGACTGAATCATGGGCCTTCCCACTAGGCTAAATCCCCAGCATTTTTAAAAAATTGCAGTCCCACTACTCAGCTCAGACTCATAGTGATCCTCCTGCTTTCTGCCTTCGGAACCCTGGGACAGCATGGTGCACGTGGCCAGCTCAGCCTGCCCTGGGGCGGGGCTGATACTGCCTGCAGTGCTGGGGATCTAATGGCAGTCAAGCACTTTAGTTAGCTGAGCCATCTCGCTAGCCCTCAAGCATTTTTTTTTTTTTTTTTACATTGAAATAGGATCTGGCTGAATTGCCCAAACTAGGGTGGAACTTGACTGAGAGAGAAGCTGGGCAGGATGAGGAATTCTCCTCATTGGAACAAAGGAAGGCTGTCATGGCCTTTGCCAGAGGTGGAGTTTAGATATACCTAAAGAGGAGATATTTAGATACACCTGAGGAACTGATGGGGGGCCCTTCCCTGAGGTGGCAGGAAGGGTGAAAGGAAATTGCACACTGGACTGGGTTGGAGAAGAAGAGGGGAGGTGGTCTTGGGAAGAAGGGCTTCAGCCACATTAGATGGCCACCATAATGATTCAGCAGTGACCCTCCTGCCTCAGCCTCCGGAAGGCTGCCGTTACTAACCTGCACGACCATATCCAGCATAAGTTTTGTTTTGTGACAGGTTCAGCTCTTGCTCCAGTTCAGGCTGGCCTTGAACTCACTACGGAACCCAGACTGCCTCAGTCTCCCAGTGTGGAGATTTCAGGCGTGGCCTTCACACCCAGCTTTAATTTACATCTTAAAAGACGCTGCCTGAGCTAAAAATGGGTCTGAATACAGATGTTCCCTAGAAATCTCAGGGGACAGACTCCACTGAACTTTAAGGAGACAATGAGAGGCCTGAGCTAGGTGATTACTCTGAAGCCCTCGGTCTACCAGTGGAAGACTGGGGTCAGGGACAGGGGACTTCCTGGCTTCAAGTCCAGATCCTTATGCCCCAGGGGTTGGGGCGGCCCCAGTCCCTGGCTAGGCAAGGCCTCCTGAGGGCTGGGACGCCAAGGGGGAGCCCGAGGGCAGGAGGGGCAAGGGTTGGGGTTATTTTTAGCTGCCCGAGTGCTCCTCTAGCCTTATTTAGACGTCAGGCGACAGTGGGGGAGGGGCCACCACTCCCTACAACTGCTCCCTGCGCCTGCCCCTCTGGGGCGCTCAGCTCGCTTGAAATAGCAGCCCTGCTGGCCTGGGCACTGTCCAGCTCCCCCACCCGCTCTAGACTGGCCTAGAACTCAGGGCCGTACCGGAGCTGAGCAAGTGATCTCTCTACCCCAGCCTGGGCCCACCCCAGGACCAAGCTTACCTTTGAACCCTTGCATTTCGGTTTTTGTTGTTTTAGGGTTGGTTTGTTCCAGTAAGGATGCTTGAGATCTACCTTCATAATGAAGTTTTAAGTGCATAATTATGATTAACCATGGGCTCTTGAGCTAGTCCAACTTGTGTCGCAGGCATACCTACCCGGAAACAAATTCTTGTTTCCTCTTAGCTGTTGCTGACGCCCTCCGCTTCAGCTTGGTCATTTCCTTCCAGTACGGAAGCCTTCACACTTTCCTCAGCCCTTCTTTAATTTTTATTTTGAGACAGGGTCCCACCAAGTCACCAAGTTACTCAGGTTAGGCTCCAACGAGGGGCCCTCCTGCCTCAGCCCCCAGAGCGCTGGGTTACAGGCTTGCATCACGACACCTGCAGTCTATTTTTTTTTTCCGCCTATTTTTAGATACCTCACATAATCACAGCTGGTTTGTTTCACTTAGCACGAGGTCCTCCCGGTTCACTCATGGTGTGGCAAGTAGCAAGGTCCCTCCCCTTTAGAACCTTATGCTGCTCTCCCGTGTGACATCCGCACAGTGCCTCATTCAGCTGTCGGCACGCACCGGTGGTCATCACCTCTTTGCTGTTGTGGGTGATCCGGGGAATGCACACAGAAAGCGGCTGCCTCGTCAAGATCTTGTTTCCGGTTCTTTTAGTTAAGAACCCAGCACTGGGGCGCTGGCTGGTGTGGAAACCCTACCTTAATGTCCTACTCTGGCCACGCACTAGTGTGGCTCCCTCACTCCTGGCCAAGTTGGACTTGCACTCAGGCCGTGGTGTGGGCACACGCTCCATCCCAACCCAGTTCCTGGAGGGAGAACTTCTGCCGAGAAGAGCACTGTGGTGCTGAGGCCTGGCCCAGTTGAAGCGGGCTGCGTGTGGTTCTGGGCTTTCCCCGGGGCTCTTCTGCCTGCGTGCCATCCATCCACAGCGGGCACCCACTCCCTGACACACTGGACCCTGACTCTGACAAGGCGGGAGATGCCCCTTTCTCCCAAGCACCGCACCCCCACATGCCTGGCTCCCATGTTCTAGTCCTCAAGTGAGAAGGAAGAAGAGCTGGCTGCTAGAGGCTGGCGTCCTCCCAGTCACCTGGCTGAGCCGGGTCCTCACGCCCCAGGCCCCAGGCACACGCATGCTTCCCCGCTGTTTAGAGAAAGCCAGGCCTTCCCAGTTCTGCCCTTGGCACTCAGCCAGGGCCCTGATTTAAAAGGTATTGCAATGTTTTTCAAAACAAACATGTGTTGTAACCCAAAGCCTTGGTAACCACAACACTGCTGGCTGAGCCTCCCAAACTGACAGAAGAGGAAACTGCTCCCCGCCTACCAGGGTGCTCCACAAGGGCGGGCCAATTACCGTATTATACCAGGCCAGCAGCCGGGCAGCCCTGTGGGCACCGCTCCTCCTGGGGCTCCTTCAGTGCACCACAGGCCCACACCACCAGAGGGTGAAGCCACGTGGCCTGCTTCCCACTTCTCCCTCTCTGCATTCTCCCCAGCTCTGAAAGTTGCACAGGCCTGGCCAGAGGCAGAGAAGCTCTTTGCAGGCTCCGGGCAGGACCTCCTGCTTGATCTACAGAGCCCAGCCCAGACATCCTAGCCTTGGTGGGCTGTGCAGGCCTTTGTCTCCCACACAGATTTGGTGACTTGTCTTGCTCTGGTGGTATTTTTCCACACCCTTGGATCCATTGTCTAACTGTGGGGCCAGATGCATTCTAACTACCCAAAAGTAATCTGTTTATTTATTTATTTATTTATTTATTTGTCTTTTTGAGACAGGGTCTCACTATGCAGTTCAGGCTGGCCTTAAGCTCACTTTGTAGCTCAGGCTGGTCTTGAACTCACAACAATCCTCCTGCCTCAGCCTCCCGAGTGCTGGGATTACAGGCATGCGCCACCATGCCCAGCTTAAGTAATCTGTTTAATTGCATGGTGATAGTGTGTGTGTGTGTGTGTGTGTGTGTGTTAGAAAAAGAGAGGAGAGAGCACTATTTTGCATTTATAAGGATTTCCAGCCTGGTATGGTGGTGCACATCTATCAGGAGGATTGCCATAAGTTCAAGACCAGCCTGGGCTACACAGTGAGTTCAAAGCCCATCTGGGACCTCACACCACAGCTCTTCGAGTGCCCTCAGCATTCCCCGAGTCTCTAGCGAGACTGCCTCAAAAACAAAACAAAGAAGATTCCCTGCTTCTCTGATAAATTGGAGGACCAGGACCGCTCAGACACTGATTCACCATGCAGACCCTCCCAAGTCCATTTGCATGGACAGCAGCCCCACTGCAAGCCATGCTACACCCCATGCCAGCTCTCTGCTCTCAGGTGCTGAGGATCTGGTGGACATTTGGATATCAAACCACAGACCTAAGCCACATGTCCTATGTCCACCCCTACTGTTTAGAAATAGCTCCACATCTTCACCCCCATAAGCCCTTCCAATGTCCCAAACTCCAATATTTTGTGCCAAGGCTGTAACCACCTGCTCTTCATCCCATTAAGTGAGAAGCTTAGGAAATAGTCACTCAAGTCTGGTCTGGGGTTGGATCATCCTTAGAACATAGCTCTTGGTGTGAGGGGTCAGAAGATGCCTGCTGGCCAGAAAAGAAAGGTGCAACGAAAAGGGGAGGCATCTCCTCGAAGTTTTCTGGGAGCCCCTAGGTGTCTCTGGCTGCTCCTCAAGGCAAGAGGTGTGAGGGAGCAGCTGTGAGCCCTGCCCCTACCGCCTGGGAACTCAGGGTTCCCTGATGCAGAAAGAGAGACGTATGTAGGCAGAGGTGAGGACTGGCGCTCTCCTACCCCACAGACAGGTAAGGAGGAGGAATTCCCACACTCTGTCCATGGGGAGGACTCTTGGAGCAGATGGATGGGTCTAACTCTGGGGGAATGTTGAGGGCACTCGGAGAGCTGTGGCATGAGGTAGCTGGACTCTGGGGGCAATCAAGCTGCTCTTTGATGGCCAGAGAGAACTGTAACCTGCAGAAAGGGACTGTAAAGAAAATCACCTGGGAGGAGAACCAATGTTTGGGAAACCACTGCCCTAAATCAGAAGAATTTGCAAAGAAACACACTTTAACCAGAGATCTCCACCTGCGCCCACCCCTGGCACAGGCTGTAGGGGTCCCTGAACTGCCTAAAATTCTACGCAGAGCCTCAAGTGTGCAGTGTGTTGTACCTTTCTCATGTTAGGTGCTCAGGGCAACCCTTACATCATCCTTCCCCATCTTCCCCCAGATAACCTGTGCCTCAATGTTGTCCTTTGTACACAGCCTAGTGACAACACAGCTCCTCACTGCTGACTCCCCCACCTGCACGCCCTCCTGCCTGACTCATCCTCTCCCCCCACCCCACATGGAAAGACAGGTCATGATTTCCCATCTCTGCAAGTATTAAACATAGGCTGCATAGTCACCCACACGGAAATCTTAAGAAGAGGTGGTCAGTGTTCTTAGCCACAAACAACAGAAGCCACACCCATCCCACATGGGATTGGAGAACGCCTTCTGGTATGCCATCCTTTGGTTCTAGCACTCCTCCAGGAAGTCCTCCCGGACTCTCCCCAGCCCTCTTGGCCCCTTACCTCCTCTTAACACTAATAACCTTTGACGTCTCATGTCAAAAACTGATTATAACTCAAGAGCAAGGACTAATTTTGCCTTTCACCTTGTCCATAGGGTGGTTGACTGTTGAGGTGTGCTTGGAACTTGGCTTCTAGGGCTGGAATTGGGGGAATCCTGGCACACCAGGGTGAGCAAGTCCCTAGCTGCCCAAGAAGTGGGCTCATGGTAGTTAGGGCCTACCTGCTTGTTGATTGCCAACTATGGAAAGCATTACTGCTTACCGTTATACCTCATTCTCCTCGCCTGGGTGCGGCCTGTCTTTCTCCATTGCCTAAAGTTGGCAGTGGGTGCATGGCTTGCTTTGGCCAAGGATACAGGAGTTGGCTTGATGCATGTCACCTCTGAGTGGGGACGCTTAAGACCCCACATGCAGTCCTCTGTACAACCCCAGTAACCTGTGGCCATCTGGTGAGGCGGTGCACCTCAGGATGATGTGAGTGTCTTTCCTTGCCCTGCGAAACGCAGAGTGAGTGATCACGCAGCTTCTGTCATGTTAAATCACTGAGATGTTTATGTCTTTCATTACTGCAAGAAAACCCACCCTAACCTAACTCTGTGTCTGGTTCTTTTTTCCTATTGCTGAGACAAGATACCTGATGCTCAGGATTTAAGCAAAAGTACAAAATAGAGAAGAAAGAAATAAGAATTAGGGAGAAGTTCAAATATTTCCCCAAACTACAAATTCCGTTACTTTAAAAATATTTCAATATCATGCTAATTAGTTTCATTTATACTGCCAGTCTCAAGCTGTGGAGATAGTTCAGTAATCTAAGCACCTGCCTAGCAAGTGCAAGAACCTGGGTTCAGTCCCCAGTACCATATGCTGTGCTGGCCCAGGAACCCCAAGTGTGCTGCACTGGCCATCAAAACCAGTCATGGTGGTGCATACCTGTGATCTCAGCATTGGGGAGGCTGAGACAGGAGGATCACTGAGTCCAAGCTGTGTAGGGAGACCCTGTGACAAATAAATAAATTAAAAGATTTGCTAGTTTTAAATTTTATTTTATTAAATAAAAACAAAATTATACTACCAGTCTCTTAGTTTGTTGAAAAGGTTTGTGTTATTATCTGTTTCTTTTTTGTAAAAATCTTTTTGGTTTATGTCTTGTACTCTGTGTAATTACTTTGAAGATAACAATACACAGTGTTACTAGGTGATGAAATTTTATTTTGTGATGAGAAATAAAAAGGATTATGAAATTTTATCATGCAATTATGAAATTTTATTTTACCATGAGTAATAAAAAAGAAGATAAAAAGTAAGAGGTTTTATAAATCTTTTTCTAGTTTAATAGTAAGTTTCTTATTATAATAATACTACATACATATTCTTTTTAACATAAGAAAATAAAGAACAGCTCAAAACATCCAAAATCTAATCATTACTAATGCTTTTTCTGTTATCTTGGTCCTGAAGTTGAACTCAGGCATACTTCACCACTGAGCTCCATGCTCAGTCCCCCTTTCGCAAGACAAGGTTTCACTAAGTGTGAGGCTGACCTCAAACTGCCTTTTTTACGTATTTGGTTCAGGGTTTACAAGGTCTCACTACACAGATCAGACCGGTAGTGATCTTGTTTTCTGCCTCCCAAGCGCTGGGATTACAGGCGCTCCACCAGGCCTGGTCTCAGTCATCTTCTCAGTGCACCCAGGACACACCGCGCAGCTCTGAGCACGGGACGAAACCCAGCCCTTGCGACTGCCTAAGCAGGTACTCTAATCCACTGAGCTATCTGGCTGGCTCTTCACCTCACACTTTTGATCCCCCTGACTCTGTCTCTGGGCTCTGGGCTAGGGGTGCACTGCTGAACATGAATTGTGTTGCATCTTTCAGCATCTTTAAAGAACCATCTTCAGCCAGATGAGTTCAAGGACAGCCTGAACTACACAGCGAGGCTCTATTTTAAAAGAAACCCACCATCTCTCCCTTCAGGGCTGGGGCGCCACTCTCCGCACTGCCCACCTGCCCCCACGACTGTAGCTATCTCAGTTCATTTACGAAGTTTTTTCCTTGTATGTTTAGGGTGCTTGGGGTGTACTTGTTTGTTCTGTTTTACATCCTGAGCACTGTTTCAGCCCAGCCAGACATTTCCCACGTGATCTCGTGACACCCTGCCCCACCCTGCACTTCCTACAGCTTTCAGTCCTGGAGTTCACCTGACCCAAGGTTCCCGGTAGGGCTTTGGAGCTGTGGTTCCCAGCCCCACACCCAGGGTTCCAGAGCTCTAGATACAGATGGAGCCTGAGAATTTGCATTTCTACCCCTGGTCTCTGGCAGAGCTTAGGCTGCAGGAGCAGGACCTACTCCTGGCAAACCGCAGGCCTACTTTGTTCTAAGAACCCAATGTCACCTGTTTCCTTCCTTTGCTTTTTTAGCACCACCCTAGTTGGCTTGAGTGCTACGGAGGGCAAGGAGCGCTCGCGTTCTTCCCATCTAGGATTCTAAATCCCTCTCATCACATCTGCTCAGGAGTCCTGCAGCCTGACTCTCATTTTCTAATGTACACTCAGGTGTGCGTGTAGATGGATTTTTTCAAAACTAGTATCTTCTCCCTAGAATTGCAACTCTCAGAATCCCAGTAACAGAATGAACACTGATAAAAGTTTCTTATGTGGGGCTGGAAAGATGGCTTAGTGGCATAAACACTTTCCTGGCAAGTGCAAGGGCCTGAGTTCAACCCCTATTTTGGCCAAAACCAAATTGAGGATGTGGGTCAGTGCTACATTGCTGGCCCGGCCTTCGCAAGGCCATGGGTCCCACTGCCAGCAAAAAATAATTCCTTTCTTGGACCCAGGGCCCTAAGCCCCTCACTCTGGGCGTCTGGCGGTCTCCCTGGCTGTCCTGACGCGTGCGTCCCAGGAGCAGGAAAAGGCTCCGCGCCCAGCGCAGCAGCGGGGAGCTCTACGGTCAACTCGGCCTTATTTGTAGGGAAGTGACTCAAAGCTCAGCTCTGGGAAGTTCTACCCGGGCTCTGGTGTTTACTAGCTTTGCGGGTCCGACACTTTGCAAAATCACCCCTCAGCGATGGCAGATGGCGAGGAACAGCCCTGGGGAAACGCGGGGCGGAAGCAGCGCTGCGTGGCGGGCTGCTGAGAGAACCCAGCCATTGCACCCGCGGGGCCTCCGGCGCCCTTCGCCCCGCAGACAGCCCTGTCGGCCCCAGCCCAGCCGGTCCTTGGACGGCGTCCCGGTCACCTGCCGGAGGCCCGTCTGCTCGGGTATTTACGGCGCGGGCCGGCGGGCTCCTGCGCGGCTTCAGTTTCACGGTGTCCTGCCCGGCGGGCGGGCGGGCGGGCGAGGAGGGCGCAGCAGCCCGAGCTGGGCGGCGCCGGGGCTGGAGGAGGAGAAAGGAGGATGGGCTGCGGACCCAGCCGGCCGAGCTGCTGGCAGCGCCCGCGGAAGGCACGGAAGGTACGCGGGGAAGTTCCCTGGGCGGCGGGGACCCCAGGCTGACCTGCGCCCCAGGGTCTGCGGCAGGTGCCCCCGGTTGCGTGACCCCGGGCTCCCCGAGCCGGGCAGGGGCAGGTGGTATCTTCTGGTCCCTGCCCTGCGCGGGTTCGAACCTGTTAAGGACCAAGGGCACAGCGCAAGGCCCTGCACACCCTGCGAGCCTCCCCGCAGCGCCGTGGGCTGCGCGTGCCTGCGCGGGTGCACCGGGGGCTAGAGCAGCCTGGAACTAGCAGAGCTGCCCGGCCGCTCCCTGACTGTCCCTCCAGCTGGGTTAGGGCCCAAAGGACTCCACTCAGATTTTCTGCAGAGGGTCCAGCTGCCCCTGGGATCTGACAGCCCAGGTCAGAGTGGAACCAAAAGGCTGTGTCCTCTGCACATCACCAAGCGCTGGACAGGAGCGCCTGATCTCATAAACTTTGAGATCCCCATAGCCCCAAACTGGGATGTTTGATAATGTCACACGCTCTAGTCTGCTCCGCTCCAGCCCTGCTTGTGCCTGAGGCAGGCTTTGCCGCCAGCTCCTACCTCAACACTGATGGCTCTGGGAGGAAGTGCAGGGCCCTGGCTTACCTTGTGCCTCCTTTATTCTCTGGTCAGAAAACTTCACTGGCTCTGAGCCAGGCCCTCTTGCTTTCCTGGTTCAGGCCTCCTGGAGGAAGGAGTTGCCTATGCCACAGCACCCACCTGGAGCAGAATTGGGCTCCTGGTTCAGTGGTCTTTACCCCCAGTGTCAGCTGGCTCCAGCGCCCTTGGATGTCAGACCTGCACTCTCTTAGCCTCCGAACAGCCTGGCATGTCTTCCCTTCCCTTCATGTCTGCTTCTGGCCCTCTAGGTTTTGCCCTGGCCTAGTTTCAATCCCCAGAGGCCTGAGCTCCTGAGTGGGAGGGGACTCTAAGCTTGGGATATCCAGAGACACTAGAAGTGTCAGGTCACAGGCACTGTGAGAGGTAGCTGCAGGCCTCTATCCTGCCCCACCCCTGGACCCCTGGAAGGCAGGCTGAACTTCTTCCAATTGAGGAAGGAAATTGGCTAAGAAGGGACAGGTGGGAGCCAGCAAGGGCCACACTTGAGGCCAGGCCTCAGAGCCCACCACCTAGCACTCCCCACCCTATACCACCTCAGAGCAGGTGCTGAGAGAGGGCAGAGAAGAGATTCCTGTAGCCTCCAGGAGCACAGGGCTGCCTGCCTGGCATGGTGTTGAGGATTGTGGGAGTCACCCAGTCAAGGCCAGTCAAGGAGGCAAGAGCTGTGGAGAGTGCAGCTGAGGGGCTCTTTGTGCAGACGGGGTGGCAGTGAATGCAGCTTCACTTGGTTGGAGGGTCCCCCCCAGTTCCCTCAAGGCTCAGAAGTTCGAGGGCCTGCTGAGCTCTGCAGTCTGTGCCTCTAGATCTGGCCTAACCAACCTCTCTGGAGGCCACTCAGAGGCCAATCCTGGGGACAACCAAGAGTGAATCATGCTGTCCATGGATGGCCAGGGATGGGAGCTGAGGACCTGTTGGGATCACGCAGTTCTTCCCAAAAGCTTCTTCTTAGCAGAGACTGTGGGCAATAGGGTCGCCTCTAGGGGCCGGGGAGGTGGCTTAGTGTAATAAGCCCTTCCCTGGCAAGTGCAAGGGCCTGAGTTCAATCCCTGGTTCCATAAATAAATAAATAAATAAATAAATAAATAAATAAATAAATAAGATCGCCTCTCTTGGGAGGCCTTGGGAAAAGGCCAGGTAGAAGGTGGAGGCCTATGGAAGGTGTGGGCCTCCTGAGGCTGAAAGGGGGTGAGGAGGGCCATCTCAGCCCCACAGACACCCTTAGGTCAGCCAAGAAGAGGTGGGGCTGGCAGGAGATGGCTGGTGGTTGACCCCTGTGTGACATGAGGGACACTCTCCGTCTTGTCCCAGAGCCTCCATCTACAGGGCAGCTGCACCAAGCCGGCCGCAGGCCACTGTTTAGTGGGACAGGCCTGCCTGGCTGACCTAAGGGTGCCATTCCTGAGCACGTCAGGCCAGGTGGGAGAACGCAAGGGAGGCAGCGGGAAGCATGTAACCCATACGAGGCTGGTGTAGAGTAAGTAACTCTCGGATAGAGCCACGGATCCCAAGGCTCATGGTTAGCAGCAAGGCCATTTATTCTTCCATGAATTTGGCAGACCTTTGGATGGCCCACACCAGAACTTGGACTGGGTTCAGGTTCCCACCTAGCTCACTATGGCTCTGTTAAGTGACCTTGAAATGCCTCGGCTTCCTTGTGCTTCTGTTTCTTTGTAAGCTGGACATGCTGTTAGCCCCATGTCATGGAAGATTGTTCCATAACTTGACTGAAAGGATGCAGGAACCGGCGTCCGAGGTAGCCTGACAAGCACAAAGAAAGCTCTTGAGAGAGATGATGTGCTATAGACCTAAAGTTTAAGGCCTTCATGACCTGGATCATGTCTAAGAAAAGCAAACAGGGATGTGCAGATGGCGGGTGTTGCCGTTGTGGGTGGGAAGGTGGGGTGGGCATGCAGCTTAGAGCCTGGTTGCTGTCCCGAACCTCTGTTGTCAAGGGTCATGGAAAGGAGTGTCAGTTGCCACCATTCCTTAAGGCAACACTGGGGAAGTGGAGTCAGCAGCTGGTGTCTACTCCTTCGGAGGAAGATGTGGCCAGAAAGACCTCGGAGCATCGTGAGTGCCCATTGCTAGTGGGACTCAAGCAGTGTTCAGAGGATATTTGGAAAAGAATTAGAGTGGGGAGGCTGAGGAGATGGCTCAGTGGATTAAAGGCTTCCCTGGCAATCACAAGGACCGGAGTTCAATCCTTGGTTCCGCACCAAAAAAAAAAAAAATTAGAGAGGGGACACCAGCCTGGGACTAGCAAACTTGGCAAATCTGCTTGTTTTCACAGATTATTGCATTTTAAGACAGAATTTCAAAATTTGGAAGAGAATTAAGAAATTTAATGGTGCATACCTGTAATCCCAGCACTCAAGAGGCTGAGGCAGGAGGATTGTTGTGAGTTCGAGACCAGCCTGAGCTACAAAGTGAGCTTAAGGCCAACTTGAACTACATAGTGAGACCCTGTCTCAAAAAGACAAAAAAAAAAAAAAAAAAAAGGACCAAAAAAAAGAAAAAGAAATTTAAAACTCTGCTTCTAGTCTCACTGTGAGACACACTCATTGAATGCGTTTTGCTATCATTTTTGTCTTGTTTTGTTTTGCTTGCTTTTGGGATTTGTTTTTTAGTTTTTTGAGACAGGGTCTTACTAGGCAGTTCAGACTGCTCTTGAATTCACTATGTAGCCAGGCTGGTCTCAAACTCAGAATGATTCTCCTGCCTCATCCTCCTGAGTGCTAGGATTATAGGCATGAACCACCATGCCCAGATCTTCTTCTTCTTTTTTATTTTTAACATATATAGCATATGTGAGTATGACTTTTTATAGAAGTGGGAATGTATTTTATCTGAGTGTCTTCTGATTACTATCTCACGAGACATTTTCCAACACTCTATAGACCATGGAAATAGAGTCTGCTGTCCTCTGGTTCCTCGGGCTCCTTAGCTGTTGGGACCCCTGGTTGCTTACATTCCCTACCCCTGCCCTGGTTGCTGGTCAGCATCTTTGCTGGGCCTCAGAGGGGTCAGACAAAGTCGCCCTGGAGAGGGCAGCTTGTAGGGGCTGTGGGAGTGGATGGGTGAGATGGTGAGGCAGGAGAGTGCCATAGGCAGAAGGCACAGGGGAGCAGGCCCTTCACCCCAAACTACAGGGAGTGGACACATCTGACCTTGGCGCTGGGTCTCCCTGGGCTGGGACAGGAAAGGAAGCCATCCCTGGAGGCTTGCAGAGGCGGCCCAGAAAACAGTCCTGCAAGGTGAAGTGAGCACAGGTTCACACAGACAGCAGCAGCCTGAGAGATGGGGAAAGTCTGACCTGCCTTTCTCTGTTTTAAGGGCACAGGCGTACTTTGAATAATTCCTAGTGATCGCAGCCTTTGAGGTACGACCTGCACCCCCAGGCCTTGTGCACCTGTGCACAGGAGCAGAACTTGTTTAGTGACCCTGGGATGGGATACAGGGCCCTGCATGGGCCAGCAGGCGCCAAGCCACACCTCCAGCCTGACAAGCTCTTAATTCTCTACTTTTATTACGTATGTGAACTCACAGGCAGCTCAGAGGGTCCTGAGGGCCTGGCAGGTTCTCTAGTTCCCTCCACCCTGGAATGGGTTCTGTCAGCCCAGCGGGGTGTTCTGTTTGGGGCCTGTGCTGCACATGGACACTTGTACATCTTTTTTTGTTTTGAAAAGGACATAAAAGATAAAGTTCAAGCCGGGCATGGTGGTACAGGCCTGTAATCCCAGCACTTGGGAGGCTGAGGCAAGAGGATTGTTGTGAGTTCAAGACCAGCCTGAGCTACAAAGTGAGCTTAAGGCCAGCCTGAACTGCATAGTGAGACTCTGTCTCAAAAAGAAAAAAAAAAAAAAGATAAAGTTCAAATGAATTATCTAGAAGGGGCTGTGGTGTGAAGCAAGATAGTGAAGCTCTCAGGGCTGGGGACTATGGCCGTCAACTGGCTCAGAAACAGAACCCTCAGCTCTGCCCGAAGCAGCTCTACAGGGTCTCAGTGTGAAGGCAATGCTAAAAGAATAAACTTGAAAAAATAGGGACCCTGCCATAAAAATCATTCTTTTGGGGAGGGAGTACCGGGGATCGAACTCAGGACCTTGTCCTTGCCAAGCAGGTGCTTATGCCCCTGAACTATCTCCCTGTCCTCATAAAATTCTGAGGGACAGGCCTAGCTCCGGCTCTGACATCTCAGGTGGCATTGTTTTTGGCCTCAAGGTTTGGCCCATGTCCTCTCAGGGTCCTCACTTGCTAGTGTGACAAGCTATCACAGATGACCGGGTCAGGGGAAGGACAGGGAGTCTCACAGTGCAAGTCCTCCAAGTGTGAGGAAAGTTAGGGAGAGGTAATCCATCCTTCTTCAGCTGATCTAAGTCCATTACCTGAAGATAAGCCATCCGGCTTCTCCTGCCAGGTGAGTTTTAATCCCTGAACATAGTTTACTTTGTGTCACTTTGTTTTCAAACCTGAGCCTTCCCAAGCATCAAGGCCAGAGGTCTTGTGATCCCTGCCATGTCTGTCCCCCTCCCTGGATGACTTGTGCCGTCTGACCTCCTCCCCACCCATCCGTGGGAGAGTCTCCACTGCTTGGACATGGACATGTAAAAACCTGTGCCCGCCCTCTCAGGAGCCACATCCTGGTGGCGTCTTGGAGATGGGATAGAGAAGTGGCCTCACTTCAGGGTCCCAAGGAGGGTGGAAGGAAGCCCTCATGCTGGACAGAGGAAGCAAGGAGCTGCTTGCAAAAGGCCATCTGTTCTTGGACACAGACACAGCACGTGTTCTTGTCCCCCTCCTTCTGTCCTCCTGGGCTGCTTTTCAGGCCTATGGAACACATTTGTGTACTTCTCTGTGCGCATACAATACTTGAATACATTGTTGCTGGAAATGTTCTGAGAGTCCGGGAACCCCAACTCCTCCTCCTGACACAGCCTTCCAGTCCCTTCTTGGGAGTTGATAAACCTCCGATCTGTGATCCGCGCCTTTCCCGTCCCTTTTCCTATGCCTTTAGCTACCAGTGGAATAGCATCTTTACATCCAGGCATTTGGTCAAGTGCTGCTCTCTGTGCATACAGGAGGCCGCTTGCTCTTTGGGCGGTATGGACAGTGCTGCATGGCAGGGGGCGCCTTAGCATCTGGAGCCAGACCTCAGCGCTGGATGGGGCTGTTCTCAGTCTCCCGTGTAGACTCCTGCCCTGCCCGTCCAGCGGTGCCTGTTTGTCCTTCCCTGCCCACAGTGCAGGGGCAAGGCTGGGGAACGTGCTGCTCGCGGTGTGGGGGTGGCCCCTGTGCTGTCACACGGGGTCCAGTGCATCCCTTTGACACCCAGCCTGCAGAACATAGGAGGGCGAGGTCTCCCAGCCAGGCCTCCTGAGCACAGAGCGCCTTTCCTGCCTCCCACACACCCTCCACATGACACACACAGACCACTGAGCGTGTCAGACCACCAGCTCCTCCTGCCCAGGGCAGGGAGCTTAACAGGGCTGGCAGAAGCCCAGCGGCAAGGTGACCTTGCTCTGCCCGGCCTCCCGGTCCATAGCATGTGGACACTGTAGGGCTCTGACATTTCCCATAGACAGGGGAAAGAAGCCCAGAGAGCGAGGAGTGCACCCAGAGTCCCACAGCCAGCAAGTGGCAAGGCGGGGGGGCCTCTTCTCTGTTTTTGCCTGACTGGGGAGTGAACCCAGGGCCTGACATTCACCTTGAGCTGCCCTGGCCCTTTTCAAGTTCCTATTTTGAGACAGTCTCACTAAGTTGCCCCGCTGGGCTCAGACTTGTGCTCTCCTCCTGCCTCAGCCTCCAGGAATACTGAGATAGCAGGGGAGGCTGCGCCCTGCTGCCCCTGGCCGTGTCTCTCCCACCCCGCCAGCCAGCACGACACCACACTCCGTCCAAGTGTCCCTGCCCTCCAGCCTGACCCACAGGCCCAGCTGGCAGCCCCGTGTGTGACCAGAAGCTCCCTGGGAGGCTGGCTGGGCCCAAGAAAAGGTGGGTGCTGGAGGAAGCCATGGATGAGGCAGCGCGGGCGCCCTTCTCTAGGCTGCTAGGAGGGGAGGCGGGCCCAGGACTTCGTGACCCGGCAGGGGCCCCGCGGGCGCAGGTGCCTCAGGAGGGAAGTGGCCCCTGGCTGGGGAGGCCACCGCAGGGACTGAGACCACATCCGCCCCCTCCTCGCGCTCCGCCCCTCCTCGCGCCCCGCCCCTCCTCGCGCTCCGCCCTGTGCCGGCACGGCTGGGAGTGGGCCAGCACACCACGCTTTCTTTTTTTTTGTTGTTTTGTCTTTTTGAGACAGGGTCTCACTGAGCAGTTCAGGCTGGCCTTAAACTCACTTTGTAGCTCAGGCTGGTCCCGAACTCAACAATCCTCCTGCTTCAGCCTCCCTAGTGCTGGGATTACAGGCCTGCGCCACCATTCCCGGCTCACACCACACTTTCTGTTGGTTCTGCTCACACACGCGGGCTGGGAGGCACAGATCACCTGGGGCTGAACTAAGCCCACAGCCTGCGGGCCTTACTTGGGCAAAACGTGTCTGGCCATTTCAGGACGGGGAAGCCGAGGTCTGTTCTGCGGTGTTCGGAGCCTCTAGTGCGCGGCGAAGGCTGACAATTTTTAATAGTACTCAGGCCTGCCACTCTGCCTCGCCCCGGGCTCCTTCCTGCCTCTCTCCTGGCCAGTGGCTCTGGGCTCTGCCTGTGGTCGCTCAGATCCGAAACTAATGGTGCTGGGGCCCCACCCAGGTGGGGCCTAGGTAACAGGAAGGCAGCTGTTACACTGCCCAGCATGGGACCCGAATCCGAATCCGGGGACTCAGAACCACCCTGCCCTGCCATCAGGCCCAGCTCCTCAACTGGACCAGGATGCCTTTGGGGAAGGAGAAGGGTACAGGCTCAGCTGTGAGTGGAGCCACTCCCCAGCATGGTCTCTGGCTTGGCTCTGCCCAGCCCACCTGTGCGCCTCGGTTTCCCTATCTGGGTCAGAGTAGTGGAGACTGTCATAAACTCCCCCGGGACTCTTGGTTTCTGTCCTCTTGGTACCCTGTGCCTCCTCAGCTCAACCAAGACAGTGGGCTGTGCCTATGAGGCCAGGGGAGCCAGGTGGACTCCAGGCCCCTGGGTACTAAGAACCCTCCGTAGGTGGGGCTTGCAAAGTACTCAGAAGGAATACAGGAGATTTGTGGCCAAAAGCAGGGTGGAGTGAAGGTTGTGGAAGATGGGGCGGGCCTAGTGTCTGCAGGCAAGAGGAGCCCCCCTAAGGGCCACCCTCGACCACACCTGGAAGGGACAGCTGAGCTGCTTCTGTTCATGTCACTCCCACCTGCTGGGCTCAGAATTGGAGGGTCACTGAGACTTCTGCCCCCAAGCCTGCGGGATCTGCTCCTCCATACCTTAGTCTGAAGAGCACTGGACGGAGCTCTGAGGCAGCAGCGATGCTGGGGCTCTGTGTGCCGCCTGCGCTGGCTGAGTACCTCTCACGCCCCAGGGGTCTGCCCCTGGACACAGGGACACTTGGTGGGGTCTAGACGACCACGCCCTGCATGCTGTGAGGGCTGAAGCTCCTGATGGCGCTGGCACTTGCAGTGCATGGCCAACATTCTGCTACGTAGGGCTGGAGCGGCCGCACCAGCCACTTCCAGTCCTGCCAAGACTGGAGGACAGTGCTCAGGTTTTCTCCCCAGATCTCCAGGCTAGTGGCTGAGGTCCTAGTTCCAGCTTTGGCCCTGGGTCTCCTTCTGCAGCTGCAGCCTCTCCCTAGGCTGGCCTATGTTTCCTCCAGACTTGGAGCATCTTCTCAGGGGTCTCCCCTTACTCTCGGGAGCTTGTCGGGCTTTGCTGCAGTTCTGGGTCCCATCCTGTCATCCTTGCCAACTCCATTTCTGCTCTGGTCGACCTTCAAGGGCTCAGAGCTATGTATGCCACCCAGGTATGGGGCTCCATATTCAGCCTTTGTGGGAGCAGGGCTGTGGAGACCCTGATTCTTTGCAGCTGGGGAAACTGAGACCTAGAGAAGTGAAGTAACTTACCTAAAGACCCCCCAATAAAGCCAGAATCCTGGTGTCCCAGTCCACCCCATCCCTCTCCCACATTCTGCACAGCCAGCCTTCTCCCTCCCCAGCTTCCGGTGACTCAGGAAACTGCCATCCCTGTCCAGAGCACAATCCGGATGCTCCACCCAGCCCTGGGCCTGCCCTCAGCCCCTTCCTTTTGGAAAGCGAAGTCTTCATGTCCCCATCACACCTCTCTTATGTGGGCTGTGCTCCTCTCTGTGACCTTTGAGGAGGAAGCAGCCCAGCCACCAGCCCGGAGAGTTTCCATTCAGTGGTTGGTTGGGTCCTGCTCAGCTCTGGGCTGTGTGTCACCAGGCTTCTGTGAGCTTCAGGGTCCTCTAGGCAAATGCCCAGGATGGAAACCCCAGTCTGCACTCGCCCCTCGGATCCTATGGGTCCAGGCCTGGGAATTCTGTGACCTGAGCAGCCCACCTGCCCCTCATCCAAAGACCCCACAGAGCATGTTTCCAGAAGGCCTGTTTGGGTGGCCATACCAGATCCTGGGCACACCTAGTATGCACTTCAGAAGCGGTCTGTGTGTTCCAGGAGGCCCTTGGCCAGACAGAAGACATGGTGCTACCCACGTGTGGCCTTGTCCCGGGAGCCTGGCACAGGGAGAACAGGGGCTGGCCCAGCCTTGGGAGGGCAGGAGAGCCAGGGAAGCTTGGGCGCCTGACAGCGAGCTGGGCAGTGTGGCATGGATATGGACAGGTGTGGTGGGGCCAAGAGGGACCTGTTTTTTGAGCTTGCAAAGTCACCAACAGTTTTTAAAAAGTGGTAAGGCAAGATTTCATTTTGGCTGAGGCACACAGAACCTGGCCTTCCTCTGGTCCTATGCAGCAGCCTGGGCTGGCATGGAGTGTGGTGCTGGGCTTAGGGTTTGAATCCAGATCTGGATGATTAGGGGGCCCTAGAGTTCTTAACCCTCTGCTCTCCTGGCTCTCACACCTCCACACCTGTTTCCAAGGCTGGCTGGGAAGGAGGCCACAGTGTGACCCTGCCCCAAAGCCTCAGAGTCTCAGTCTCCCCACCTGTAGTGTTTGCCTATGGTGCTCTGGAAAGAGCTGGAGCAGACGCCTGGAGCTGGGACCATGAGGGAACGTGGAGTGAGCTGACCACACTTGAGGTCCACGTCCCACATCAGGGAGCAGACTGGGGGTGGCTCCCCCACCAGGAGAGGGCCAGGCCTAGACCCCAGGTTTTTTTAAAAAGCATTTGGTACATGGTCTCATTGCACAGCTTGGACTCAGTGATACTCCAGTTTTCAGACTCCTCAGCACTGGGATTATAGGCATGCACCAGCACACCTGGTCTCAATGACTAGTTAAGTGCACCCCAGGGTGCGGCCAGCATGGCATGTGGTGCTGGGGATCAAACCTGGGTCTTTGAGCTTGCCTAAGCGGGCATTTAGTCTGCTGAGTCATCTCGCCGGCCCTCCCCAGGGATTCTTGCTCTGTGAAAACACTAGCCCCGTCCACCTTGACCAGGGGCAACGGAAGGGAAGGGGTGGCGCTTGCCACTGTCTCTCCTTTCCCCCGGCCAGGGAGCTGGCTCCTGTCACCTCCAGATTCCTGCACTTACAGTCCCTCTGCTCAGTCTGGCCCAGGCGCCACACCAGGACCATGGGACAGAGCAGCTGTCCTGGAGATCAGCCTTCCACTGTCAGAGTGTGTGTCTCAGCACCAGGCCTCAAGGTCAGGAAATCGTGGCGAATTTTCACCCTTATAATTGCTTTTTACAGATCTGTTACCATGTTTTTCTTTTTTAATACACAATTGAACATTTTTGCAACTTTTTTCATGGTCTGACTTCTCTACTGCACCATCTCCCAGGCCATTCATGGTCTGACTTCTTAAAGTGTTTTTTTTTTCTTTTTTTTTTTTTTTTTTTTTTTTT
>PVKA01032452.1:0-25305 GCA_004027165.1 Ctenomys sociabilis
GAGGGGGGAGGGAGGCAGGCAGGAAGGTAGGTAGGTTTTCTGCATGTTGCCTAATTTTCTGAGAGATGCAAATTCTCACGTGTAATACATATTGTTTTTACAAAAGGAAAGATCAAAGGAGACTTGGATTTAGTTCTGGTTTAATAAGATAATATGCCTCTTCTCCTTCCTTTGCTATGGAAATAAATGGCCTTGTTGATAGTCCCAGTTAGAAGAAAGGTGAAGAAAAGAAGAATCTGGAGAGTTTTAACAGGAGTGCTTAGAGAAAGAACTGTCAGTGGGCTGTGTATAAAGTCCCTCTTGGGCCAGGGGAGGTAGCTCAGGGGTCTAAAGCGCCTGCCTGGCAAGCGCAAGGACCTAGATTTAATACTCGGTACCGCATGCCATGCTGGCTGCTGAAATCCGAGTGTGGTGGCGCATACCTGTAAGGCCAGTGCTGGGGAGTCTGAGACAGGAGGATCACTATGAGTCTGAGCTGTGTAGTGAGGCTCTGTACCAAATAAAGACATAAATAAATCTTTAAAAAAAAATGAAGTGCCTTTTGTAAATTATTCAGGTTCACAATTCATCACTGTAAGAAAAATAGAAACTTCTTAAAAGATGATTTCACTTGTAAATTCCTTAAGCTGTTTTAATTATTTGTCTTTGATGAAGTGTCTTTAACTCCATCATAAGCAGCTATTATGTGTTCGCTTGGGTGTAAATCTTTTCAGCCGTGCCGGTACTGTTCTTACGAGCATTAATCATTCTTTCTGCTGGTTTTGGTAATGTCCCAGTTTCAAACGTTAGTGTTTGTTATATTATCTTTCAAAATATTTTGAATTCTACAGGAAGGCACTGTTGGAAACCATTTCCTCTATGTGAAAAAATTTAAAGACCTAGTAGAGTAACTCTTAGCTAAGATAGGCTGGACCCTGTAAGTTATTGTTGAACATTTGCCCATGACTTGGGTGTTCTTTTGGAAATATTAATTAAGAACCTTCTGTGAGTGCACCGCTACAAAGACACCCAGCCTGATGGAACTGCTGATCTAGTGGAGAAAATGGTGGTATTTTCTTCCTAAAGAGGTGATCTTTTTCCACCTACTTACTTAATAATAGCAGCAATTAAAGTTATCTGTATGGCTTCTGAGAAAGTCAGTCCATTATAACTAGCCGCTTCTGAAGGTGAGTTACAGAGAGATCCCCATCCCTCCAGTACACATTCAGGTTTCCTTCACTGTTAAAATCCTAGTAGAAATGATCGGAGAAAAGGAGTGCAGAGTAAGCTGGCTGTGCCCACGTTGGCTGCAGTCTTCCCTGTGGTGTTCGCCCAAGTCCTGCAATATGATTTGTTTTCTTGGAATGCTTGCCTCGCACATGGGTCGTTTAAAGAAAGAAACCAAAACAGAACCTCTTGCAGGTGGGACATTCTCAGGGACTAAGTTGGAGAGAGAAATGTTTGAGTAACACTAAAGCCATCACTATTACAAAATTATTATGTTTTTTAAAAAATCTGGTGGAATTGATTCTCCCTAGTGCACCAACTAAAGAATGCTTCTCAGTGACCTTTAACTGAGTTCTTATTTAATTTGAGCGGGGTATTTCCATCTTTCATGCAGTGTCATGAAACTGAGCTAAAACACTAAAGCTCTAGAAAAATTTTAGCTCTTAATTTTGACCTGTTTGGTGCCAAGGCTTGTGCTCAGTTGTGTCTTTTTTTGTTTGTTTGTTTGCTTGTTTTATTTTGTTTTTTTTATTCGCAACACCCATTTACCTTCTGGAGTGCTTGAGCAGGCTAGGCGGTAGAAATACATGCGGTCTTTTATCTGAAAGCTCCATTGCATCAAAAGAATGGAGGGGAATTAACACATAAGATAATTCAGCATTAACAGTTTTAACAGAAGTAAACCTCTTAGATACAAACCAAACTGCCTTGATGCATTGCAGTCACTCTAGCAAACCCTTCCTGCGGGCTTACTGCCAAAATCTGAACTGGAGCAACCTTCCAAAGAGACCAGCAGCCGGTGTTCCTTCGACTCAGAGATCGTCATTGTCATCCTCAGCTTCTTTGATGTTGTTGAACTGAATCTCATCGCTGTCTCCAGGGCCAAATGTGTTGGTCTCTTTGATCTTCACGTGCTTGGCAAGCTCGCCGTACGCTTTCAGACCCCACGCTTCGTCCGCATTGTACCTGAGAGTCACGTCAGTTTTGCTGTCCTGGTAGTCGCGGAGCCCGACCAAGATGATGCCTGAAGCCCTGATGCACACCTTGCTCCTCAGCTTCCCCCTGGAAGCTTCCCCTCAGCATCTTTATGCTGTCGAAGAGCATCGCTCCCAACCGTCCGTTTCCCAGCATCTTGACAACTAGCTCATACTCCTGTCCATCTCCCCTCTTTGAACTCCAGTTCTCTTTCCTCAGAATCATTTTCATTCTTACCCCTGCATCTGTTTTTGCCTTTATTCTTTGGCATGGTGGTTAAGATAGCCCCACAGCTTCTCACAGTTGTGCCTTTGTGAGCCTGGGGTCACCGACGCTTCCTGGAATGGAAGGCTGTATAAATGGTGGTGTCTCTTCATTTGACTGTAAAACCCCTGAGGGCAGAGACTGCATCCATGTTTGCTCACCACAGTACTCTGTAAGAGTTGCTCCAAAAATGAGTGCTACTGAAGATTTCCATTCTATAGAAAGCATGATTTTCTTTATCCGCATATTTCTGTGGACTTCCCCTTCCTTGGTTTGCCTGGAACCCCGTTCTCCTTGGCAACTCCATTTTCCCACAGATGCACTAGTGACGTCAGCCTTCCACGGATCCTTGGTGCTTTTCCTGGGTGTTTGTCATTTCAGGATTCATGCATCACCTCATTTGAAACGCATGCCATCACGCTGAGCCTCTCCTGGTGTCTTTGCTGCTGTTGCCTGTTCGTTTCCTTGTCTCTTGGTTATCGGATAAGGTTCAGTCCCTCTTGCTGTCCACCTCAAACTTGCTGGTACCCAGGGAAATTCAGTCACCGTGTTGTCCTAGATTATGTAGCCCCTCTCATGCAATCTCAGCCTTTTCTCCCCTGAGAGCTCCTCCACAGCTCATAAACAGATCTTAGTGTCTTTCACACTTTGTGGATTTAAAAAGAAACAACGCTGTTTTAAAAATTTGATCATATTCAATGCCAAAAACGTTGAAGACTTCTTATTGCACAAGCCCCCTGCTCTGAGTGTAATTGCTTCCCTAAGAACTTACCCCTGGCGCTCTGCAGCTGCTCCCCTTTGGAAGACTCCACCAGCTCATGTCCAGCTTCTTGGCTGTGTGTGCATAGTGCATTTTTGGCCATCTGTTGGACATCTTCCTTCTAGTGTATTGCCAACACCTGAAATTTGTGATGTCTGGATATAAGCTGAGGATCCTTCCTGTCTGTCTTCTCTGCTGCCTCACCAAGCAGCTCCTTGGCCTCTTCCTCTTCTGCAGCAACCCTCAGAGCCATTTATCATGTTTGGCCCTTTTCCACTCCTCCTCCCAAGCTCAGGTGCCTGGATTGCTGTACTCACCTCCTAACTGAACAATACGGACATAAATCTGGGTTCCGTGGGGATTCTGCATGACAAAATGACATAAATTCTCCTCTGTGGGGTCTGTCTCCCAGAAGCCCACTTTCACTGCCTATGCCGGAAACTTTTTCTCTCAACAGGAGAAAGACCAGGATGCTCTATGTGTCTGCCAGTCTCACAGATACAGCTACAGGGACTTGTGTGACTGCTGGTGGCCTGAGGGCTGTGCAGACAGGGCTGGTCACATTGTGTGTAGGGTTTCAGGGCTCTGACTCCTCCATCTGCCTTTTAACTTAAAGATCTTGGTCTGGATTTATTATTTGAATCCTATTTCTGTTATGTTCATCCTCTGAGAAATGTTTTCAAAATTTTGTCGGAAACAAAATTTAGCCACTTAACCTTAAAATTAGTGCTTTTTCATTGGCTTTTTGTACATAAATGCTAGCTCATTAAAAGTTTCACCTTCCTGTGCAGCTTAGCAGACACAGGGTGACTGTTTGCCCTGACACTGCGGAGGTGCAGCTCTCACATGTTTCTCTTCCCACACACCACACACCCTCCTCACACCCGAAACTGTGGGGCTGCAGTGGCAGACCTACAGCAAGCGCGCTACAGGGGCTGGTTGTGTCACTGAGAACTCTGAAAGGGTCTCTGTCGCTGTTGGAGATGGCTCGCATTTGAGGGGAGTGAGGTAGGATGGTCCTTGGTTCTGGTCTTATTTTTCATCTCTTTCATGAGTTTTTTTTTTTTTTTTTCCAAGTGAAATTGGCTGACACAGCCTTGTGCTTATTGTAACAGTGGTACTCAAAATGTTTAAATGCTTTGTTTTCATTAAAATTGATTTTCTATTTGCAAAGTGACCCTTTTCCTACTCATTTGGAATCCCTTTCATCCCCAAACATGACTGACGTTACTTAATCTGTTAAATATCCTGTGGCAAGTCTAGGGGACATGCATGTCAATGAATCAGGATGTCACACAGCTGCACAAACATACTTGTTCTGAGGGCCTTTTGGCCACAAGTTGAAGCTCTGGAATTTTCTGTCAGTGCTTGCAGGCATAGGGGTGTCTTTAGGAGCCTTTCCTTGTGTTTATAAAAGAATGGCTGCCTCTGTTAGGAAAACAGGTTAAAAAATTGATAGTATCAAGCTCCTAAGATTAATGTAATGGTAAAGAATTCTGTGCAGTCAAATGATCACAGTCAAAATAAAGTAAGGACACGCCATGCCTGCTGCCAGTGTGGAATTAATGTGGTCACACTATGCACAACACGGCTGGCTCGCCTCTTTGGATTAGTTCAAGCAAGTGTCTGGAAGCAGAAGGAGTTATTATTTGGTTGGGTTTATGTCTGTCTTCTATTAATATAGAGATCTCACCCCACCCCCATTTTATACAAAGGACACTCTGGAGGCAGGTCCTGAGTTTAGATCCCACTTAGGAGCTGTGAAATCTTGGTGAAATTCCTTGCTCTCTCTGGACTTCAGGTTCTGCATCTACAACATGGGATGGCATTAATAGCACCTGCTTCACAGGGCTGTGTATTAATGAGACAATACTCATATAGCAATCAGAAGAAATCTCAATAGGACCTATAAGATTGATATGCCCCGGGCTGGTGAGATAGCTCAGTGGTCTAAAGCACCTTCTTAGGCAAGCTTGAGCAATCACAGGGATCGTGGTTTGGCCCCATGCTGCACCAGCCCTGCCCACAGGGCAGGCTGAGCTGCACCCCCAAAAAAGATTGATATACCCAGCAGAAAGCAAGGTAAAGATTTAGAAATACTAGTGCTAGCTAAGCTCCTAGACATCATAACCTAGTCTCCTGATTTTACCACTGAAGCACTGGGATCCTCTTTCTAGGTTACCAACCTAGTTAAAGAGCAGAATTAGGTATAAGATCAGCGCTCTTTTTGATTTATTTTTTTTTTTTTTAAATTTTGTTAGCGCTCTTCTTAGCTTGCACTTTACCATCCCTGTTGGACAGTCAGAATCCAGAACAGGAACTTTGATGTATTGTCTGTCCTGACTATGCAGCATCTGCTTTGCTTTATGTTTTTCAGTCTTACTCCAGTATTAGACTGAGAGGTGCTGCAGGGTCACCATGAGTTGGCAATCACATTCCAATGAAGAGGGCCTAGGAGAGAGGACAGTACCATGACTGGCAATCAGATGACCCAGACTCTTGTCACTGGTGGGTGTTAACTGCTTGGAAAGCTGCATAGCCTTTCTGGGTCTCAAGTTTTTTTCTTATGTAGGGCTCTAATATATATAGGACAGCATGGAACTCCTGTATTAAATGTGATCACTGCTGTCATCATAATGTTGAAATCCAGTGGTCTGGAAATTGCATTGCTCAGAACTACTGAGCAGTGTACAGCGTTGTCACTAAAACTTCCTTCACCTTGACTGTTGCTTATGCAAGTTCTAATGCACTGCAACTTCAGGGCAACCCCAAAAGGCGGGGGAAAGTAGACTAGTTTTTCCAGAAACCTGGTAAGAGGAAAGAGGTATTACTTCAATTTGCCAAGGAAAGAAAGTGATAATGTGATCCTTTCTTAAAAGAGGAATTCTACCTAAAGCTCATTATTTTCAAGTGCTGTTTTCTGAGGTCTTACTCAGGTAACATCTTTTGACTTTGTGTAGCTTTGCTTTGACATGTTTGTGTACAGAAGCTCAGTTCCACCGATGTGTTTCAGACATTCAGGGAAAGACTAAAGCTGTGTTATGTGACTTCAAGGTCAAGAACAGCTCTGACATGAATGGTGAAAAAAGCCAGGACAGCGTCAATTTGAGGGGCTTGGGGAAAAGGTGGGTGTTGACTAGGGAGAAGAGTAAGCAAGCTTTGGAAAAGAAGACCATGTAGACCATGGGCCACATGAGAGTTGCCTGTACAAAATCATTGTGGATTTGTTACAGTATGTATCATGTATCTTGTGTTCACGTTGTGTCTCTAAAATGTCTGGATGTATATTATACCCCTTACAATTTTTCTTGTACCAGGAATCAAACTCAGGACCTTATACTTGCCAGGCAGGCACTTATGCTGCTGAGCTATCTCCCTGGGCCCCTTACAATTTTTGAAAATGTTCTACAGTATTATTTTTAATGATAGTGGGAAGAACTGATATTCCCTCAGATCATTCCTTCCTTCCTTCCTTCCTTTCTTCCTTTTTGAGACAGGGTCTTGCCATGTAGCTCAGGCTGGCCTTGAGCTCACTTTGTAGCCCAGACTAGTCTCAAATACACAGCAATTCTCCTGCCTCAGCCTCTCACCCTCCTCCCTGCCTCAGCCGGGATTAAAGGCCTGCACCACCACAGCCAGCTTTATGTCTATTACTATTATATTGTAATATAATGAAGTATTTGTATAATTCATAATTCAGCATCTCTGACAGACCCAAGCTTGTTTTTCTGCAACTAGACAGTCCCATTTGGGGGTCGTGGGAGACCCGTGAAGCATGTTGCTTGTGTGTGGCGTGCACTGTAGTCTCATTTAGGTTGCTGCTGCAACCTAAATGAAAAATGTAAGCTAGGATGTTGGAACTGGAAGCAAGCTTTGCAGCATTTCTGTAGCAATCTCAATATTCTGCCTCATGTTTAATCCAGAATAGGTGGAGATTTGGAGGTATCTCAGGCATACTTTTAAAGCCCTCATTACTTGCGACCTTGGGCACTCTCCTCTTCTAGCACTGTTTCTTTATCACACCTCATAAAGACACTCATGAAAGAGCACCTCCAGAGCTCTTCAAGTATGATGGGATAAATGTATTCCAGTTGAGGAAGGAGCACTGTGAGGAGGATTAACAGCAGTGTGTTTTTAACTGCAGTAAACTTTTAAAAAAATTTAATTCATCACTATATATTTTAGTCATTTATATAATAATTGCTGAACATTTTTTAAGACAGGGTTTCATTATATAGATCAGACTGGCCACAGACTCACTACATAGCCCAGCCTGGACTCAAATTCATTGCAGTTCTCTTGCCTCAGCCTACCAAACACTGGGATCATAGGCGTGTGCCACCACACCAGCTGTCATTTTGCTGTACATTTATATGAAGCTCAAAAATACTCCAATTTTTTAAATATTTCACTCTTACCCATTTTGTATATACAAGGACATGGCTTTATAATTTGTTTATATGTTTCCATAAAAATGTGTCATGTGGCTATTAAGAGCATAGCACTAGGACAATAAGAAATTCTTCACAGCTTTCCTTCAAAAGGTAGTCCCTTCCTCCTGACCCGTCTAGAAAGTCACTCCCCCGATGGCCCCAGTTCGCAGGTCTCCCTCCCTCCCTAGGGAAGAGTCCCTGACACCCAGCCAGAGGTCACCACTCCCTCCCCTCTGGGGCTGCTCTGCTCGCGCCATTGCCCTTGGCCCCTGTGGTGACCCCTGGTCCTTTCTGCTTTCCCGACCATACCGTGGTCTCCCTCTATCTCTCAAGGTGAGGCCATCGCACCTGAAATGAGGCTGACCTTGTTACAGAATAGACAGAAGGACTGTTTTTAGAGGCAGACACATGGACTTCCGATCCAAGATCTGCCAGCCGTTGAGGTGCCCGGGAGCGATGTCTACTAATTATTGACTCAGTGGGTGCTGGCTCTCTCCCTATGTGAGTGTAAGTACATACATACTGTGGGCCAGATACTGAACTGGCTGCTCAATCCATGCAACTTTTAGAAATGGGACTGACAATATACTGATCTCAGGGCTAGAGTGAAAAATTGTATGAGTGAATGCACCTAGAGTACCTTGCCTGCTGACTGGCATACAGTAAGTACTCAAGACATGCGAGCCATTCTTAATTCTGCTACTAACAAAATAATAATTTAAACTCTTGGAAGACATTGAAGCTCAGGGCTCATGGCTGGATGCCCCTCACTAGACCTTTCTTCGCACAAGCAGGAGTTTGGGAAATCCTATTCTTGAGTTGTTCTGGTCTTGTCCCATCTCTGAATTCAGCAAAAGCTAGGGTGAGCTAGCGAATGTGTTGGCTGTTGTCATGTGATAAAAACTTCAGCTCTTTGAACTGACTTATTATTGAACATAGTTTAATTCTGATACTTTATAAATGAGATAGAGAAAACTTTTTTATTTCCAGCTTTGTCATTCTGTACCAGCAGTGTGTAATCCAGATCATATGTAGTGTGTGTGTATGTGTGTGTGTGTGTGTGTGTGTGTGTGTGTGTGTTGTGGGATATTGGAATCTCTTTTCTCCATGTCACTATAATTGTGACATGAATACTTCCTCAGGCCATATTGCCACTGGGGCTATTATTTGCACTTTTGCAAGTTTCTGAATATCACTTTATTTTGGGGCTATCACATGCAAAAAGTGTTGAAATAGCAATATAATGACCTGCCAGTTCCTGGTGAAATATGGGAATTGAAATTATCAATGAAAGGAGATTCTGGAGGCAAAGACGGACAACTCCAAGAAGTATGTTTCCTTCCAAAACTCCTTTAGGCAGAAGTCTTTCTAAGAACACCCAAGCCCTCATGCCTCTGAGAGCAGCATGTGCTCTGTAAAAAGTTTCCTAAGATCTTTATGCCAATTTACTTCCCAAGTGGCTAAATCCTCATTTCAAAATAGAAACTGTAAACAACTTTTAGATTTGCAGGAAAAGTGAGTTTTCCTGTACTCCCAGCTTAGTTTCTCCTATTTCTACTGTTCTGTCTTATGTATATGATACATTTGTTACAACTGTTGGTCCATTACTGCTACTTAAACTCTACAGTTCATTGATTCTCAGGTCTTTCCTGGGAGCCCTTTTGTTCGTCACAGGATTTCATTAAAGCACCACTCCCCCTTAGTCATGATGTCTCTCTCCTTAGTCTCCTCTGGTCTGTGTCTGTTACTCAGACTTTCTTTGCTTGTAATGACCTTCATGGTTTCAGAGTGTGTTGGTCAAGTAGTTTAGAAATGCCCCTTGACTTGGTTTTCTCTGGTTTTTTTTTTTTTTTTTTTTTTTTTTTTTTTGTCTTTTTGAGACAGAGTCTCACTGTGCAGTTCAGCCTGGCCTTAAGCTCACTTTGTAGCTCAGGCTGGTCTCGAACTCACAGCAATCCTCCTGCCTCAGCCTCCCGAGTGCTAGGATTACAGACCTGTGCCACCATGCCCGGCTTTTTCTCTGGTATTTTTTGTTCGTGGGTTTGAAAGTATCATTTTCTTCCCATCATGTCAAGGGTACATACTGTCAGTACCACTTGTACTGCTGACCTTGAGCACCTGGGTGAGGGGGTGTTTGTCAGTGTTCTTTGCAATCAAGCCACTCCTTTCCCACCCATTGTTTCCTACTAGACTCTTTCTTTTTGTTTTTTTAATGTATTTAGTACAGGGTCTACAGGGTCTCACTACACAGATCTGGCTCATAGTGATCCTTCTGTTTTCAACCTCCCAAGCACTGGGATTACAGGTGCTCACCACCACACTCAGTCTCAATCACCATCTCGGCGTGCCCCAGGTGTAGGAGCAGCACAGCATGCTGGGAATTGAACCCTGGCTGCTACACTCTGCCTAAGAGGTCCTAGTGCACTCTTTTCAAGGAAGCCACTATATGTAGCCCACATTTAAGGCAGAGAAGGTTAAATCCATCTGTGTGTGTGTGTGTGTGTGTGAGAGAGAGAGAGAGAGAGAGAGAGAGAGAGAGAGAGAGAGAGAGAGAATGTGTTATTTCTAGAAATTATTTGGAACTCTGCTCCGACATTGATTGATGGATTGATTGAACCTTTATTTCTATCACTATGGACTGATGGACATTTATTTTGTATGTGTGGTTATAACTGAATGCCATATGATTTATTTTGTTTGTACGTTGTTCCCGCTTTGGCCCTGGGGAACTCTGTGAGCTGGCTGCCTTTAACGCACACCCATCAGTTAGTACTTTGAGTATTTCTTTACCTTCTGGCACCATAAGAAGCTGCAAGGCTTGCAGCCCTAGCCCAAGAGGCAGCCATTTCTGGAAGGAGCTATGATTGCTTTTACTGGGGGATGCTATTAGGAACCAAGATCAGAGCCCTGTGTGTACCCACTGGTTGTGGGGTGTGTTTGCGTCTAGGCACTCTGAAAGGCACCGCTAAGAAGCTGACCCAGTGTACTCAGCACCTCAGCAACCCGCGTGCCCATAGCTTCAAGGCATCTGCTGCTCCTCTGTTGATCTGCCAAATGCAAGTTCACACCCTGTACACCAGGTGGGCCTCTGCCATCGATGCCACCCGACTCCTAGTTTCCTCCCTTGTTTATCTAGTTTCTCTGTCCAACTGTGGGAAACTTGACTCCCACCTGCCTCCCCCACTTACTTGCTGGGTGCTGGTCCATGCCTACAGAATTCCAAGATTTCTAAGCCATCTGTGCCCGTGCTGCCACACGCCGATTCTTCCATCCTTTTCCCCTCTTCTCTACTGGCCATTCAGTGTAGTCCCCCACAGGAAGCAATCTGGCCCAAGCCAGTGTTAACTCTAGTTAATAAGAGGGAAGTCACCTCAGGACCTGGTTGGGCAGGGCGAGGAGAGCCCCTTGGATCTTCAGGCACCGTCGAACCGTCTCACTGCGGAGGTCCCAGCATTGCTTCCCTCTGACCTTTCTGTCCTTGTGGTTCTGTGCCCAGAAACTCTGCTGACCTTTGTATGCTGCGGTGCGCATCCTAAGGCATTGTTTCAGGTTGAGGGAGACCCTATAGAAAGTCAGGCATTCCCTAAGCATTTGTGCTGATGTTTCTTTACTGGGATCACAGGTATGTGCCACCACACGCAGTCTCAGTCACCATCTCAGCACAGCCTGGGGGCAGGGCCAGGACAACATGGAGGGTGCATTGAACCCCAGCCGCTGTGTCTGCCTAAGCAGGCGCTTTAATCCACTGAGTTATTTGGCTGGCCCTTATTGTATTCTTGAATCCACACACAATGCAGTGGGGTGGCATTCACTACAGCATTATTTACTATCATGAATTCTGTGCTTTTGTTGTTATTGGGCTTCATAGTGTATTCACATTCGCCCTCAGACATTTGCCTGTCAGAATACTCTACAGAGTATTCTGTTCATCTTTTTTTTTTTTTTTTTTTTTTTTTTTTTTTTTTTTTTTTTTTTTTTTTTTTTTTTTTTTTTTTTTTTTTTTTTTTTTTTTTTTTTTCAGTACTGGAGATTGAACTCAGAACTTTGCACTTGGCAGGCAGGCACTTAAGCCACTGAGCTATCTCCCAGGCCCTCCTCAAACATTTAAACGCACTGAGAAAGTTGAGAGCATCTTTACCACAGGGTGGATATCAGGCTGCCCCAGATTGTTACTGGAAGGGCTTCGCTGAGGTTCTTTTCCAGCTCATACTTCGGCTACCAAGTGTGTGAGGTGAAGTACTGTGATACACAGGCCTCACTTTTGCGTGGGTAAAATAATTTGGTGTGGAGGAAAAAGTATCAGAAAGGTCAAGTAACACTAAGCATTGTAGCAATACCAGAGACTCATATGAAGTGGATTTAGTTTTCCTAAGAAGCCCAGTCTTTCCATTATCAGTTCTCAAAGGGAAGAATATTCAAGCCTATAATTTATTTGATGTGATAAACATGTAGCCTCATTTATTTTTGGCCTTGTTGTCACATTTGCACCAAATCTGTATTTGATGAATCTGTTTAAATGCAAGGTAAAATATGCACATGTTCTCTGAAATCTTTCCAGTTGGTGTCGTGGGGAGGTCTTGGTAAGGGCAGAGTTGTTTAGTTAAAAAATAGAGCAGTTTTGCTTGAAATTTCCATGTGCACATAGCTAATGACTATATTTCAGGGTGTACCATATTTAAACAGCTAGATTTCTTACATGAAGGGGAAGTTGTGATAAACTAGTCTAATACATGTTTTTGTTTTTGGTTTCTGGCAGTACCAGGGATTGATCTCTCGACCTTGCACTTGCCAGGCAGGCACTTAAGCCACTGAGCTGTATCTCAAACCCCCAAGTCTAACATGTGAAAGTAAAACAAGAACTTACCAATGAGAATAGTCAGGTAATGTTAGTTTTCGTCTGGGATGTACTCTGCCATTTGTCTTTCTCCATGTATAAAAGCAAAATTCACCAGGCTCAGTGTAAAAGAACTTGCAGGAAGTTTCAAATGGATGTTCATGGTAAATTAGTTCAGAAGAAAAGTAGTAGAAATGGCAATAGGATCACCAGTGTCCTGGGCATCCAAGAAAAGGAAAAAGTTAATATTCTTTGAACTTCTCAAAGCAGGCTACTGTCCTTTTTACGTCATGCTTTGAGAGAACTGTGGTGGTGTTTTGGCCAACGAGGCCACCGTAGGTATGGTTTACTCTTAGCAGCTCAGCAATTATAAAAATCACAAGTGGATGCATTCTATCAAGGAAAAGGGTTATGTGAATGTACATAGGTATTGGTGTGGCCACTGGCCCAGGCCCCTTATAGCACTGAGATAAAGATGGAGCTATAAATGCACAGTAAAAGCTGAGTTTAACATTAAAGTTTTCATTTTTGACTCACCAACTCTCCATCTCTACATCTGCCACCTTCTATCCTCTAAAGAATTTTTGTTGTTGTTTGCTTCTATTTACAGGAGAGAACCAGGCTGTGTATGTTTGGTCCGGGTGGAAGGCAGGGTTCTTACGGCGTGACAGGGACCAGCTACGGTGCATGATTTGGGGCAGAGTGAGGCTCTCACTCCAGCGCTCGGAAATGACAAGGCGATGTTTGTTTCAGCCACAGAGATGAATTTACGACGGAACTTTAGTCCCTCTCTTTGTAGTTGTCAGCCCGTTCGTACTTCACAACATTTAAATTGTTCAGAACTAAGCTTTCCAGGACATTTGCATAGACCACACACTCACTTCCGCCCTGGCTTTGCGCTCTTCTCACGGAAGGCAGGCAGGAGCAGAAGTGGAGATGTGCAAACTTGACTCTGCTTGGCTATCAAACCAGCCCCCACCACCTGTCTGTTGTGCAACAGCTGAAAGTGGGGTTCAGACCCATGAGAAAGAACCAGTCATATGAGACCCGCACTTGCAACCTTAGGTGTGTAGCATCTGGACACCCTACCCAGCCAGCCACTCCTGAAGCTAGAGGACTCCTCCCTAAGCAGAGGAGTAGAACTCGATTGCACGTATTTGAAAGAACAAATAAGGATTTAGAAGTTGGTGTCTACTGATTGTCTTTTTTTCATTTGGCTTGAGATTTTCATGATTTGTGGTATATCAAGTGTTTTTTTTTTTTTTTTATTGAAACTCGAAATTTCCTTTCTGTATTGTGCCATGAGATGCTAAATCTTGTTGAAACCCTTTGATTTCACTGGCAACTGTCTGACAGTTTTCTGGCACAGAAGCAGTGAGGGCCACCTTGCTACTTCAGTGACAAAAGGTAAAAATCTAGGTTTTCCACTTGTCTTCTCTTGACTTGTGGTGGTGGCAACTTGTGACTGTTGAGTAAAGATAGAATGTGCAGAGCCCCCCAATGGGCTCCACTGACACCATAGGGTGGGTGGCCCTGTTCCCAGTGTGGATTGGTTTGACATCACCAAGTGGTAGGTGGGGAAGGGTTATAGCCATGTTGGGTAGAAATCCTCTATGCTTACATGGACTTCACCAACACTGAAAAGCTTCATGAGCAGCTGGCAGGTAGAAGTCCTGGCTCCTGACTTGGTCTTCTGTGACACTACTGTGACTGTGTATTGGGGCCCCTTCTTGGATGCTTGTGAAAGGAGAAGTTTGGTTTATCTACTCAGGTTTGCTGGTATAGGTGGTGCACCGTTTCTCCTGAGGTGTTTGGCCAAAGCAGTTTGATTGTCAAAAAGCTGTCTCGCTAGCTTACCCCTTTCTGGGTCATGTGGCTAGAAAAAGCAAGACTTGCTGATATTCTTTTGGCCTGGACCCACTGGTGGGTTTTGATCACTGAGTCCTCCAGGTACGAGTATGGGAAATACAAGACAGGAAAGCCCAACAGTGTTGTTTCTTGGGTGCTGAGATTGCAGGCTGGTCGGCCTCACCTCACCGGGTCTCGTCTTCCACCTCCTTTCTTTTCTCTTCCTCTTCCCCATCTTTCTCCCCTCCTTCCTCTTCTCCTCATTTTTAATATGAAGTGTTGCATACAGGAGTGTTTTAAAATTTTCCATATTTAGCAAGAAGATAGAAATGAGTCTTCCCCATCTTCTTGGAAGAACTTCTTGTCACTCAGTTTTTATTTTCCTCCAGTGTATTACTATGAGAGTTTTAAGAAAATACAGACAAGATGAAGAAATCGCATCCCCACAAGCAAATCCACACCTAGATTCAACACTTAATATTTTTCAGTATTTTATTTTATTACTGCTACCCAGCTTCTCTGCCCCCCATTTTTGTTTTTCTTTTTATGGCTACCAGTGTAACTCACCCCTAAACACCTCTCAGTGCCTAAAATTAATTAGACTTTACCCTCCATGGTTTTTCTAAGGTAAGTTTTACATAAAGTAAGTTGCATAAAATTTATGAATACCATTTGATCAGTTTTACATAATCCAGCCATTTCAGAGACAAATTCCACCATTCCAACAAATTCCCTCACACCGCTCTTAAGTCCTACCTCTTTCTCATCCCCAAAAGAAGTTACTGTTTTGATTTTCTTTCTGTTTTTGAACCATCTAGTGTGTACTTGTGAGGGTGTGTGTGGATTTCTCAGCAAGATGTTTTCCACATCCCTTCACACTGTTGCTCTGTGCAGTGGTGTTAAGCAAGAGGGATAAGAAGGCATCAGCTGACTCCATACTTTTGGAGCCAGGAGATTTGCTATTCCGTTTTGTTTGCCCCCTCCCTCCCATATTTTATTATGGAAGCTATCAAAAATGGAGAAGACAAAAATATTGTACCCCCCAAGCAAATCGACCACCTCGATTCAGTTCTTAATATTTTACCTTATTGTATATTTATCCATGTACTTTTTTTTTTTGTCTTTTTGAGACAGGGTCTCACTATGCAGTTCAGGCTGGCCTTAAGCTCACTGTAGCTCAAGCTGGTCTTGAACTCACAACAGTCCTCCTGCCTCAACCTCCTGAGTGCTGGGATTATAGGCTTGCGCCACCATGCCCAGCTATCCATATACAATTTTTTTTTAATTGCCACATGCTATTTTAAAAATTTATTTATTTATTTATTTATTTATTTATTTATTTATTTATTTGGTAGATGGTCTTGCTATGCAACTCAGACTTTACAGATCCTCTTGTCTCAGCCTCCCCAGTGCTGGGATTACAGGTGCACACCACCAGACCCAGTCTCAGTGGCCAGCAGAGCGCACTCAGGGTTCTGGGCCAGGCACAGCGAGCTGTACCAGGGATCGAAGCAGTTCCCTGTGCTTGCTAGACAGGCACTTAGACTGCCAAGCTATCTCCCCGGCCCACCAAGTACTGTTTTAATTGAATGAATTACACCATGATTTATCTATTCTGTGCTGCTTCCAGTTCACTGCTATGAAAATTTGATATTTAGGGTAGTATAAACCATTGCTTTCTCTTTTCTGTTTAGAACTTAGTAGAAAGAAACTTACAGTGCCATGTAAGTTCCTAAAAGCATACAAAGGGTTTTTTTTTGGGGGGGGGGTAGATTTTTTTTCTTTGTTTGTGATCCCAGGGACTGAATTCAGAGGAATTCTGCCATGAGCTTCATGTCCACCCGCCCCATTTAATTTTTAACTTTGTCACAGTGTCACTGTTACCCAGGAGGGCTCACACTTGCCATCAGCCTGCGGAGCAGCAGGAATTAGAGGACTGTGTCATGGTACCTAGCGAGAAGATTTGTTTTTCACACAAGATATCTACACTTTCCACATATTTCTTCTTGTTAGTGGTAGCTATCTGTTTATTGGAAGTCAAAACTTCCTTGTAACAGAAGCAAAAGATACTTTTAGTGTTTTAAAAATAGAGTTTAGCTTCCTGGCACCAAGTTTTATTTTGTAAAGGAGAAACTGTGGCTTGAAGCACACCATAACTGTGATATTCATTACTGAGAATGCCAAGCTAGCCTCCGGAGGGGCAGCCTACTTCAGGAAGACTTAGAAAATGCTATTCCTGCACAAAATATTGATGCAGTTTCAGATGGATTCTGCTGGTTTTTTTTTTTTTTTTTTTTTTATGTGTTTGTGCCTATTATGCAAGTCTCATTTCTTTTTGATTTCCCCAAACTACTTACCTGAGGGACCTATAATTTCAGGTTATTTGATTATTGATTGATTGATATTCCAAACAGAATAAACTGCAAAATGGGACAGAATACACTATGCGAGCTTCCGGTTGGGGTAGGCCTGCTTGCTGTCGGCCGTCCAGGAGGGGACAGGTACTGCTGATCCAAACTTTCACTGCAGCCTTTGTCTGACTTGGTTTTTCTCCATGCAGTTGACAGCCTGGACAGAGCTTCCATAGCAAACTCAGATGGCCTCCCAGCAGGTTCCCAGACCCCGCCCTTCAAGAGGAAGGGGAAACTGTCCACCATCGGGAAAATCTTCAAGCCTTGGAAGTGGAGGAAAAAGAAGACCAGTGACAAATTTAGAGAGACCTCAGCAGGTAGGGGACCCACAGCTTTGTGGCAAGAGCAGATACCTTGATGAATTGTTCAAAAATTAGAAAATTAATATTTTTCAGAGTTTTTACAGCAAAAATAACATTAGAATTGAAGTTATTTCATTTAAAGGTAAAAGAATTGAAGAGTTATAATTTGCCCTATGTTTTGTACTGACTTTGACTTTCTCATATATTCTTGTTTTAAAGTTACATTTGTGTGCTCTTGTAGGAAATTGTACTGTGTATGGAGGAGGGTGTAAAATAGAAAATTAGAGTGGAAATGGTACACATCAATATCCATTTCTCCACACACACAGTTACATAGCTGTCTGCCCAGTTCTGGTAGCTGTCTTGCCTTCAATTAAGTCATTGTAAATGTCTTTTTAGAACTCTTTTTCACGAGCAAGATTTAAATTGCTGTATGAAAGGAAAGTGTGGCGATAGGTATTGTTTAACTATAACTTTCCATCATGTCCTTGGTTTGATGAGTGGGTTTCTAAACCCACTAGGCCAGCCATAACCCACTGACCTGAAAACTTTTCATTTTAATTTAATTTATAGATTTATTAAACCTTAAGAATTATATTATTTAGTGCTTTTCCTATGGATGTATGGGGGAAACTAGCCTTAAATCTCAGGCCATATCAAAGCTGAATTTAAACAAATGATACATGTCAGTGGTGTTTTGTTTAAGCCAGAAGAGCGTTTATCTCATGATGTAAGTCCAGCTTTCTCCATGCCTACTGTCCAAAACAAGTTTTTCATCAAAAGTCCTCAGGTGACACAATCTAATAGTGCCATTATATGTGTAAGGTCACAGACCTCATTGTTCAGCACTGAGTTAACACTGGCTGTTAGTCCTAGAGGGCTGAAATAAAATAAAAGTACTGTACCCAAGACGAGGGTGTGCAATAGGGACAGCAACACTTGCTGGAAAAACACTGCCACCTGTACACTTGCAGCTTTATAATTTCTTTGGTTGCGTGCTGTTTAACAGGAAATAATGATAACTGAGATTCCTTCCATAATTATCTTAGAGGAGAGATGGGGTAGGTGAAAAATACAGAAGAAAGATTGGCCCTGAGTTGATAAAGGTGTAAGCATAGTAATAGGTGCAGGAGGTTGGTTCTTCTCATCTCTGTACTTGCGGGATTAGAAAATAGCCATAGTTTTTAGAAACAAAAACCCTAAAGGAATAGAGCCTTGGTTTAGGGGACAGAGGTGAGAGCTCGGCAGTAGATGAGCATTAGTTCCCCCTCTGCAAACCTGGGGAGCTGAGTGAACTGAATTGTGCAGTGCTTCAGCTCCTCAGAGCCCTCGACTTCCTTTATTCCAGGCAGGCCGCCTTTTCTTCAGGTGCAAATGGAACCACAGCAGACTTCCTCAGGGTCTTCCTTTCCCGTTTTCCCCAGTGGCTGGAGAATCTTGTTCTCGCAGTTGCCATAGTTACCGGGGTGGAAGTAGGGCTGCAGACAGTGGCATTAAGACAGTGATGAGAACAGAGGACGGCAGCCTCTGAGCGTCTCTGTCAGCCTTCGCCTGACTCTGGACTACGTACTTTTTTCTCCTAGACAATATCTATTAAGGAAAAAAAAAGACTTCCCCTTCCTCTTTCCTGTCACTTTCTTTTAATTATAAGTGATTGCAATCTTATTTCTATATTTATTTTAAGGTTATAATTTCTGCTGAAGTATGTAGAAAGCACCAGGGAAGCTTAATGATTTGAAATGATGTGTAATCTGTTAGGTTTTTTTCATGTTGAAGAACGATGTTACACTAGACAAAAACTGACATATTCTGAAATAATCAAGAAAAAGGTTTCCCTTTTTAAAAAATGATTTTAAAAATCACTGAAAGAAAGCAAAATGATAGCGAGCCAATTGAATATCCTCAGAGCCGTGCACAGCTAGGCAGTCTCTGAAGCTCACCTCAGGAAAAACCCACCATTCCCAAAGGTGTGAAGGAGGTGAACTTCTGCCGGGAGGTGCAGCGCCTGAGTCTGCCCTTCCAAGCCCTGGCTTGGTGTGCACACGATATCAGGGAGGCGAATCCTCCTATCTTCGCTCCACATCACTTTTCCTAGATGGGTTTTTGTAGTGGGAATTTTCTTTTGTAGACACAACACTAATTCACTCATGTGCCGGCGGGGGAGGCAGGCCTGGGTTGGTGGTCCTTGAGTCAGCTGTGGTTCAAAATGTTCTTTCTTAGCCCAAAGAGTGTCTTGTCCTAGGAGGCAAACTGCGGTTATGCAATTTTCAGTCCCTTAGCCTTTTTAAAAAAAAATTATTTATTTGATACAGGGTCTTACTGTACAATGCAAACTAATAGTGATCCTCCTGTGTCAGCCTCCCCAGTGCTGGGATTACAGATGTGCACCACCAGGCCTGGTTTTAGGGACCATGTGGCATGTGGTATCGGGGATTGAACTCAGGTTGTCAAGCTTTCTAGGCAGGCGCTTAGACTGCTGAGCTATTTCCCCAGCCCAGTGTTGGGTGTTTTGTTTTGTTTTGTTTGTATTTTAGGAAAGGGCCCACAGGATATTCAGGGTCTTGCTACTAGATTAGACACTTAGTGATCTGCCTGTTTTACAGCCTCCTGAGTGCTGGGATTATAGGTGTGCATCACCACACCCAGTCTCAATTGCTCTCTCAGCGCACCCCAGGAGTGGGGCCAGGCCCGAAGGCCAGGGGATCGAATCCCCTGCCCCTGTGCCTGCTTGCAGATGCTGGAATCCACTGAGCTATTTGGCTGGGCCCCCACCCCCACCCACAGCATTGTTTTGAATCAGGAGGTTGCCTAAATTCTCTGCGATTTAGGCTATCCTTGTATGTTAAGTGGTAGGTCAAGAGTGGCCCTCTTTTCCATCTGTGACAGTCACATGTCACTTAATGATGGGACACTCTCTGAGAACTGCATTGTGGGGCTATTTTATTTTTGCATGAACATTGTAAAGCATATTGACACAAACTGTGTCACGCAATGACAATGTCACATGCCTGTGCTATCCCAGTTGGCAGTTCTCGCTGCTCTTCTTTTTCTGGGTGACAATATCCCTTTTTAGTCTGACCTAAGCTAAGGTTCTGTCCATTCCCTGACTTTAGAGTTCAATATGCTGTGCAAAACTTTTTTTTCCTATGTAATAACTTTTTCTTGTTGTGCTTTGTTTTCTGAGGCAGGTGAGGTGTGTCCTCATGGCCTTTATCTGTGTATGTAACACCCCAAGGTAGGCACTGACACTTTACTGTACACAGTGCACCCCGACTCCTGGACAGTCAGTTTCCTGAGACCAGGCACCTCAGCAGTCTGCCTGTACCTGCTGCTTCCGCATGTCCCCCGGGCCTGCTGCACTGTGCCGGTCTCTGCGCCTGCGCACTTACGGGGCGCCCTTCTTCTCATCACCCACATCTTTCCCACGGGCCCAGCCTCCAGCTGATGCTCAGACCAAGCCCCTACCAGGTGTCACCGCCTGAGGATGGCGTGGTAACTTCACATGCATTCTCATGGTCCTTGCGTCAGCGCTACAGCCATGGAGCATGCCAGCCACTGCTCGTGTTCCGCAGCGCATCAGCAAGCATGCTCCCTGCTCTCGAAGAGCTTTTGTTCAAGACAGGAAGGCACTGCTGCATTCTGTGAGTGGACACAGAAGTGAAGGAAGAGAAACTGCAGAAGTCCCGAGCACAATACTCACCAGCTCAGCTCCTGGCCTGGGCCAGCTCTCCCTGCCATCATAGACATGGCTTTTTCTGGCACCTAGCCTTGGAAACAAGGGATTCATTGACTGCTTCCTATCTCCCACCTTCTTCTACATCCTGTTAGTTCCAAAAAGCCTTTGCCTTATTTCTTCCTAGCACAAGGTCTCGCTGACATCGGCCTGTCCTGTCCATGGTCTGGTGCTTGTCATGTCTATTACTGCAGTGCAGCTTTTCTGTTATCCTTGGAGATTTACTTGTAACTAGCTGTGGAAAGCACAGGAGGCAAGGTGAGCTGGCTTCTGGCTGTGAGCCTGGCTGCCGGGGCCACCTGAGCATGAGGTGAGGCAGAGACACACAGCTGTCAGGACCCCCAGGGTAACCTTGGCAACAGAGTCTCCGGCCAGGCAGCTAGAGCAAACCTGTTCGAGCAGGTAGGGGAGAGTTACCGCGCATCCAGGTAAGGGAGGGTGGGAAACAGGTGGCCTCAGCAGCCAGGGTGCTGGGTGCGAGGGAGGGTCCCTGGTGGAGAGGATTGGAAAGACTCAAACAGGACCCTGTACTTTCTTTAGGAAGAAGAGAACAGAGCTTATAAATAGGACAGGAGCTTACTGAAAGACTCACTGCAGAAACTCACTATATACACTGGGACACAGGGAAGGGATTTGGGGAAGGGGACTCCTTGCATCCTAAGGCCCCCAGTGCTGGAGTTGCTGTTGCAGCCCAGGAACCATAGGGGTGGAGAGAGGAGAGTAGACCAGGGCAGTGCAAATGTGTGAATCTCTCTGAATCACTTTCTGACAGCTAGGACGTGGGGAATGGCACTTCCACTTAAAGGAGGAGAGGTTCATTTTGTTAAGTTTTCACAAGTTCTAGCTCGTGATTGGCTGGCTCGAACAGAAAGAGGACGGTAGAAAAGCTGCTCACAGCCTGGCATTCAAGAAGCAGAGAAGGAGAACACTGAGGGCAAGACTGCAGCCTGCCAGGTTGAGCTCCAAGGGTCCCTCCCCTGTGATCCAGGCCCCTTCTACACCCATGAAGCTCTGGGGGCTTTTAGATTTAAATCCTGGTACTCATGGCTCCCTCCCACCTCCATCATCCTGGATACCACCAGGATAGAATATTCCTTTGGTGGAAAGTTTATCCGTTACTTCTCAAGCCAAACACAGCGCTTGGCACACTGATTCCTGAATAAATTTCAAACTCCTTGCATCTCTTCATTTTAACCCAAACCAACCTCTCCTGCCTTACTTCTTCAGTAGTCCACAGTCCTCAGACTTCCGTTTTGCCAGATTTCCCACTGCACATATCCTGGACCTTTCTGTCATCCGAGCACCTTCTCCGCTGGCTGCACCTGTTGAGTCAGGACTATTCCCTTTCCTCCCTAAAACATTCCGGACCCCCATTCTGTGCTGAGTAGGAACTTCCCTTTCTGTACTTTGCCCTCTGTGGTCTGGGTTCTGCATGCCCATATTCAACCAACCACAGATCTTTGAGTAAAAGAATTTGGTCTGTACTGAATCAGTGTCGTTCCCTACTAGGATAGTGTAGCAACCATTACCTAGCATTTCCATTGTGTTAGCTCTAAGTAATCCAGAGATTAATTCAAACCTGTGGGAGGATGTTCATAGATTACATGCATACTCTACCATTTCATGTGAAAGCATACATGGATTTTTATGTCAGTGACCATCTCCAAGTGGATACCAAGGAGTGACTGACTGAATTTGACTTTTCTAGTTTATCTGTTTTTCTTATGTCCCTAATTTATCATAAAGCATTTAAGGTTAGACGTGGTTTCATGTGTCCTTGCTGCACTTTATAGAGGTGCTTTATAGAATGACTCCATACATAGTGTGTATTTTTAAAATGTGCTTTGAATTGAATTAAATTTGAATTTGAATTAAGTATTGAATATCTCTGATAGCCAAAAATGCAGTACTGGGTACTTTAGGACTTTAAGAAATTGAGGATTAAAAAATGAAAATAGAAAAAAGACAACACATTAAAACACTATGCTGATCATAATTACAACCCTATATAGCTATTAAGAAGCTGATAAAATAATGTGAGTAAATTTTTCTTTCCTATTTGTTTGTTCTTAATAAAAGTAAATTAATTATTCTGCCAAAGAAAATAAAAGCAATTTATCTCCATTAAAATTGTGACTTCTGTTTGCCTTGCTAATAATAGGGAAGGAATGCCTGTCTAGATTTTTTTCGTTAAGTATCAGCATGCCAGGAATCAGGTTAACTTGGAGAGAGTCTTTTGGTAAAAGCTGTAGTTCACCAAAGTGCTCTGAGCTCTGAATAATTACAATGGCTACTTAAAAAAAAAAAAAAAGAAAAGAAAAAAAAAGATGCTATTCATATTAACTCATCAGATCATCAAAACAACCTTGCAAAGCACAAGTGCTCCAGTTCTACTGGAGGAACCGGAGCCCAGAAAACTCGGTTGAGTTGTACAGGGAAACACAGAGGCAGCACTGGAACCCAAGCCCAAGGGGCCATAGCCCGTGCTCTTGGCTGTTGCACTCCATCGTGTCTTCAACAGATGGCTTCCTGCTCAGCTCAGGCCTTGACAGGTGACACTCATGCATGCATTTGCTTCATATTCATTGTTCCTGTTAAAAGGATTTGGCCTGAAGAATCGTTTTGTTCCACCTGATAGGCCTGCTTTCAGTGGAGCACATAAAGACATACAGCTGGATACTAAATGTCCTGTCATAGTAAAGTAGCATATTCCCTCTAACTGAAGAGCAGCACGTGGATGCCTAGGATTATCTCCCATATCCTGCAAATAGGGCAACAGTAAGGGGTTTGCTCAGGTGATGTTTGTTCAGACTGCTCTGTTTGCACTAATAATGACAGTAGTTTATCTTACATCCATCCAATTTCACTGAGAAGGTGGAAGTGCTTTTGTGTATCTCATCATACTGGGGTTAGGGGAGGAAATCGGTCCCTCCTCCCAGTGTACTGCAGTACAGTTATCGGGGCAGGCCCGGGCCGCGCAACACACGCAGGCCTGCGTGGGCTCCTTGCTCACCCGTTAGAAAGCATTCATTTGTCTTCTCAACAACTGTTTACCGGGCATCTTTGGCTGTCTTGTGTGCGGCATGACCACAGAACATCATGATACTTAATAGATTTCGACGGCACAGAAGAGACCCACCTTCCTCCTCTCCTGCAGCTTGTATTCTAGTTGGGTAGGAGACAGAGCAAACCCAAATGAGGCAGGTAGAATATCTGGAAGTGAGAAGAGAAAAGCACAGCGACAGGTGGGAGTAGAGAACAGGAGAAGGTGTCGGGCAGAGTGAGCGTAGAAGCAAAGGCAGGAAGCCCGGAGTGGAAGCCCTCTGAGAAACCCCGTTGCGCAGCCGCGTGAGTTGTAGACGGTTCTAGCCGTGGGTATTAGCATTTGGTGATTCTAGTCCATTATAAGCTCAACCCATTCGCTTAATTGCATGCCTCACATTCATGGACCTTGTGCTGGGTAATCTCAATAGCTGCTGCCAGCACCCAGACTAACAAATCATGCGATTTCACTCTCAATGATTCCACCAGGACAGGAGCAAGGAACCAAGAAGGGGGTTTAAGTCTGTTAACATTCAGTCATGGCCTTCTGTCTCAGTATCAAGTCCAGGAGCCAGATTCTAACAGGTTTTCAAACCAAAAGGCAAATGCCTAATGTGGTCAAGTTCAAAATCCCTCATAAATTGGGGTGGGGTAGGGTGGGGTATGGTTTCAAACATCCAGTACAGCTCAGAATGCCTTTAGAAACTGAAATAATAATGTGTAGTTGCCTCCAGCTCTAGACTCCCTAACTCATACCGATGGTGTCCTGGGGACTGCGTGTAGACATTGGGCACAACGGCTCTGTTCCCAACAAACTTACAAACATCGTTTTATCCATAACATACCTGAAACCTGGTATTAGCAACACTTCCAAAAATAGCTGAATCCTATTTACCTATTTATTGTTAGAGTAAAGCACTTTATGAGTTTTAGTGGAATTTTAGGGTTATCAAATGCCTTTCCAGTCATCAGCTTCTCTGAGATCATCTTCAATCTTTCTAACTATCCACTAGAAGGATGTGTGTGTGTGTGTGTGTGTGTGTGTGTATGTGTAATTATTTATCCTTATTGATATATTAAAATAGCCAGGTATGGGCTACATGGTGGTGTTTCACTCAGTGATGAACCAGGATGATGGCCTCTTAGGATTCTATTCCCTAATGCTGTTGGAGCTGTCTTAGTTTGTGTAAGGACATGCTTGGAGTTTTGCACAAGGGTACAGTTGTCAACCTGCACATTTCTCAGAATATCTCTATATCATGACATGGTGTGTGATGGTATCAGGGTATTGCATACACCGTCTGGGACATACTTATGTAATGATCCTTCTGTCTCAAAGTGCCTTCGCTCCTTTTATCTCTTTGCAGTTTCACAGTGCTTCACTCTAGGAGCACACAAAATGTCTGGTTCCTTGGTTTTTTTTTTTTTTTTTTTTTTTTTTTTTTTTTTTTTTTTTTTTTTTTTTTTTTTTTTTTTTTTTTTTTTTTTTTTTTTTTT
>PVKA01032453.1:0-25305 GCA_004027165.1 Ctenomys sociabilis
TCCTCTAATGTTTCAATGCCTTCATCTTCCACTTCAATTGTACCTTCAGCAATCTCCACCTCAATTTCCACAGGTTCTGATTCTGCAGATGGCAATGACTCAGTGATAACATTTGAAGTTTCTGCAATCTTTCTTTTTTTTGCCTCATTTTTTCCTGTGGTATTTTCCTCTAAAGGAGCGGAGTTTTCTTTATTTCTGAAATATATAATGTGTAGATATTAAACACTTAAGATCAAAAGGCTCATGAGGCTTTTTTGAAGAAATTGATAAAATAAATTTACATGGAAAGGCAAAAAACAAAATTGGAAGGCTTATACTGAATGAGACCTTCATAAAGCTAGAGCAATTAAGATAATGGTGAAAGCACAGGCATGGAGAATAGTCAGAGTAAGTCCAGAAAAAAAGACCCAAACTTGTTTTTCAAAGAAGGTTCCAAAATAATTTAATGAAAATAAAGATAATCTTTTAACAGTTGTGTTTGAAAATCTGGTACCTGTATGGGAAAAATGAACCTCAACCTTTGTATCACAACATACACAAAAAATTCAAAAATGGGTCAAACTTATATCTAAGAAGTAAAACTCAAATTTCCACAAGAGGAGAAAATCTCAGTGATAATAAGCCCACTGACCTTCCCAATGTTTATATAAAAAATGGTAAAAGGCTTAAGAATACAAAGACAGCAGGACAGTGAAGTAACTATATGTAAGTCAAATCTGACCTAAGGACAGATTTTGACAGTCCCCACAGCCTACACAATGTCATAGTGAAAGCCTTGGTGCCAACTAGTCCTTGGGTAGGCGGAAAACAAGGCTAGTTTGGTGGAGCCACTTGCTAGGTATGGTTCTGTGTTGCTTGAAATGTACTAAAGGCAATTCACACTCAGCTAAATGTGCTGAGAGAAAACTCAGGAATGTGCTGACTGAAAATTGTATGGCTGTCAGAGTTTGATGCCTGGCTCATCACCCCACCTTGGGCCCTGCAGAAAGGAGGCACTTGTATTTAATTGATGGTGGTGGCTACAGCTTGGAGAAGAGCAGGAGGCCGTCCTGAGTTTGAGGATGGGGCCCATCCCACACACTGTTGATTTGCTGTCTGAACATTAGTAGAAAACATGCATGTATTTCCTTATCCCTTAAGCACCAGAAAGATCATTCAAAATGGGATCAGCTGCATGGAGACAAGAGCCAGAAGACCAATGGACTTCCTGACATTTGCTGCCAGTGACAGGTCAGGATTTAGGGCAGAATGTCTCTATGCTCTTAAGTCTGTAATACTGATAATGCCTTGTTTGGCAAGCCAGAAGCATTAGTCTGCAACTTCTGATCAGAGGAGGACGCTGATAAATCCCAAGAAATTTTGGGGGCCTATTTACCAAGTAAAGATTTTCCTGGATATATGCAGACAGCTTCACAATGTTCAATCCTCCCACCAGTCAAGGAAAAACTTTTTCTGAAGCTCAGCATCCTACAGGACTTTTTGGGCATTAAAGACAGTATGTATCTTACTTGGGCTTCTGCTTTCTCCTTTACATCGACAAATCTCTAAGCCACATTTTGTTTTCAGACGAGGTTTCACTATGGAGCTCTGGCTGGTCTGGCCTTGAACTCACTATAGTCTAGGTTGGCCTCGAAATCAGTGGTCCTCCTGTCTCAGCCTCTCTAGTACTGGGATTACAGTATGCACCAACATGCCTGGCTAAGCCACCATTCTTAAGAGGGTTAGCTCTAACCCTGGAAGTTGTCCAAAAAATTGCAGCATATTCTCTACCTTTCTGTCACACAACCCTGAAGTTGCTAGTGTCTGAGACTGACTATTCTGCAAAATGAGTTTCTGGTAAAGGGGCAGCTTCCCACCAAAAGTAATTCTTTGAGCTTTGGACCTGACCTCAAACACAGCTTCAAGATACATGTCTCCTAAAAACAAAATCAACAAATAACCCAAACCAATTTGCTTGCTGTTGGACACTTGTTGAAACTGATGTACAAACTATGGAGGTCTTGGGAGTTTTCTAGCCTGATACTCATAATATTTTACAGTATCAGTATTAGTGGGGTAGAGAACATGAAGGTCATAAGGTGAAAACTGCACTGGTGATGTCCTATTGTGCCACTTGTCAAACAAAGATGGCATACATAAAAAATGTGAAAAAGTGGCTCTTACTCTGTTGTCTAGAGCAAGGTCACGAGATCAATGGGGTCCACAATTCACTGTCAGGCTATACTAAAATAGACAGTGTTCACTGGATTGCTGCAGGTGTCCAGCCACAATAAACAACAAAAAATGAAGTGGATATAATGGCCATACTCAGAGGGTACAAGCCAAGGCCATTGTCACAGCTGTAGCCAACATTTACCATGCTTAATCTTGCTATATATTGACTCATGGGCTGTTGCCAACTGTCTGGTTTTCTGTTCTGCTGACTTGGAAGACTGTGCATATTAAAGATTCCTCTGTCCAGGGTTCCAACTCTGGAAAAGAGTAACAGCTGTTACTAGCACTGGCTCAGTCACTCATACCTAAATCCACCGTAACTCCAGATGTGATAACATACTGCGTCACAGACTGAAAGACTGCTTTGGATGTATACCAGGCTGCTGACACCTATCTGGCTGCTGCCAGCATATTCTGCTTCACAACAAAATAATTCCTTCGTGAAGGGTAATTAACTACTGTAGACTTTAGACCTCATCCTATGAGTATCAAGGTCACCTCTGTGGACAACACTTTCTCAGGTTATACTGTTGCAGCTCCAGTTTGATTAGTTAGTTCAGGCTGCAAAACTGCAGTCCTGAAACTAATTTTGGTGGTCAGTGATATGTTCAGCTCTCTGAACCACCTACAGTCTGAGAATGGTATGCTTTTTACCATGAATGATATTAAAAAATGGGCAAAAAACTAGTTGACAGATATTTTTCATGCTCTCTACCACCCACTAACACTGACTGAACACTCTAATGACCTCAAGTAATGACTCCAGGATTTCTGATTCTACTTCCATGTCTTCTTGTCCAAAACAGTAAGGCAGCTTGGTTTTTAAATTTCGTTGTCACCAGACAGCTATACTACTGGCAACAGCCCATGAAAGAGATCATCTCTTCTCAACTGCTTCCTAGATAGTGAAAATAAGGATGGGTATGAAACTTACATAAACTACTAGAAAATTTTGAAAATGATTGTTTTCTTTCCCCCAAGAGCAACCCTAGAACAATCTGACTGGTACTCCTTCCAGGTGACAGACTGTTCAAAAATGGGCTTAAAAGATTAAAACAATTCTTTTTTTTTTTTTTTTCCTGTGGAACCAGGGATTGAACTCAGGTCCTTGCACTTGCCAGGGAAGCACACAATTCCGTGTTAGTCACCTGGATTTTTCTGTTGAACTGTCATTTACCTTATACTGTAAGAATATCACCCATTGGTTCAAAATAATGCTTACAAATACATGCATAATGAAAGGAAACTTAATGCGTCTGGATCATGTGGGGATTGGGTATTTTAGAATCTCAGAAGATAGAGGAAGGAACATTAATATCTGTTATCTAGAACCACCCCTACAGCTTTCTCAATGAAAGAAAATGCTTTGATGATGCAGCTTTTCCAATTGCTCCATGAATTTTTAAATTAACTGTGATTCTGTCTTAAGGCTCTATGATCTGATTCTGAGTTCCCTTTGCGCCAAACCCCTTAACAAAGGGCAGTTCCAGTTTTGTCATGTCTTTGCCAACATTTGGTGTTGCCAAGGTTTAGCTTTAAAGTTTTAATAACAACAACAAAAAAATCTTAAAAACAGAACATCTTCTTCAAGGGACACATCTGAGACTTGCATACCATAATTTCTGTTAGGGTTACTTAGCTCTGCAGTGTAGCACGAAGAGTGCTGTAGGTGGTACTTAAATGAATGGCTTTAGTCATGTCTTACTAAAATTGTTTACATGAAACAGAAAGCACGTAGGTCAGAGCTCACTGCTCTCTGCTTGAGGCACTCTAGTAGGTGTATATATTTGTGGATTGTAAAGTTTACAATGTGTATGTATAGTGTCACATATTATCTGAAAGTAAGCAGTCAGTGTTAACATACACACATCCACGAAACCATTTTCATTCCCAACATTTCATTTTTAAATTCTTTACTATCACTATCTTCATCCCCACTGTCACTATAGGTTATTTCACATTTTTAGTTTCATATTATCTTATCACTATAATTTTTAAAAATACTACTGTATTAATAGTTAAGTCCTTTTTAATGTGAGCAATATTCTCTTGTATGAATGTACCACAATCAGTTTTTTGACAATTGCCAAGTACTGGCTGCAAGTATTTGAATATAATTCTTTAGATAGATGCTTTCATTTTTCTTAGTAAATGTTTAGGAGCTGGGTAGATAGATGCTTAAAGTTGTAGGTGGGAGTTTTTCCTTTAAACTTTTCCATTTTTAAATTTTTTTTTGTCAACTGTGAAGGGTTTGGGATTTTTACCCTGTGTGCAAGAGGTTAGGTAGCCAGCCAGTTTCCTGGATGCCAGCAGAATGTCTCTGACTCTTGAGAGAAACGACAGCAAACAGCATGAACTTCCTATTTGTATCCATTTTCCTGCCCCCTTCAAGTTTCACAAGAATAGCACAGTGGCTTAGGTATATTATATACTGTACTCACAGTGGTTTGGTCATAGTTGAGGCACTCTAACTACAACTCTTACAATTAGATGCAAGCAAACCTGCCTGGCCTCTGTCTTAGAGAGGACATTATTTTTATTATGGACAATAAATGAACCTACCTTCCAATTTGAAGAGAATGAGCTTTATCTTTTAAAGCTATATAAATATCTTAAAAGGGTGGTCCAAAATAAAATGCTGTTGGTGCCTTTCAAGATAATCAGTAAAGAAGGACACATGGAAAATTGTATAGATTCACTAGATAATTCAGGCCTAACAGTATTTTTACTTCTGAATTGGTTTTTCATGTATGTGCCCTGGTACCACACTTTATTGATTGCCGATTAACCTACACAGCGACTAGGGCCTGACTCTCATCTTTTATCATACTGGGTTAATGTAAGGTTACTGTGTGCGTGTATTTTACTTTTTTTTAAAAGGCTACTACTGCCTTTTTTTTTTTTGCAGAACCGGTTGCACTTGCCAGGGAGGCACTTATTCTACTGAGCCATCTCCCCAGCCAAAGATTATTAACAGACTTTTAGTCAGCAGAACATGGGCTGCTGTAGTGCTGACCTCACTCACTGTATCCACTCCATCGAGTTCTATGAAGGACTCAATCAACTGAGAAAATCCCTAGATGGAGTTCTCCTTTAGTTTCTTCTTTATTAAAACCTTTTATTTGGTACAGGGTCTCATTATGCAGCTCAGACTGTAGTGATCCTCCAATCTCAAGCCTCTCCAGTCTTGGCATTACAAGCATGTGCCACCATCCTGGTTTTGGTGGCCAGCTCTGCACACCCAGGGTTCCAGGGCCAGCATGGCACGTAGCACTACCAGGGATCGAAACAAGGTCCTTGTGCTTGCCAGGCAGGCGCTTATAGACCACCCAGCTATCTCCCTGGCCCTCCCCTTTAGTTTCTATACTGACATTTTCACTTAGCCCTAGACATTAGTCTAAGTATAGCAAGACATTTCAGCCATTACAGAGATATGGCCCTGGCCCTAAGGAGAAAGTCTAAAGTATGATTATCTTTCATAATAACCCTTGCTGCGACTTGAAGCTGATGTGAATGCCTTCAGAACCCAATGTTGTCATTAGTCACATCAGCCTAAGTCTAGTACAATTTTGTGAACCCTTTGTAATGAACAGCTCCTACTGAAGGGAGTACTATATACAAAAATCAGTTATTTCTCCATGGAGCTTCTCCTTAAGAACTTGTTATATTTCAATCCCCAGTTCTGCCAAAAAAAACCCCCAAAAACAACAACAACAACAACAACAAAACGAACTTGTTATTAAGACTAGTCTAGTTCTTGACACATTTCTAGACATCTGAGAACCACCTGATGTGTAAACGTTTCTGATAGTCTCTTGTAGTCATCTCTGAGTTGCAAATCATTTGTGAGAGAGGGAAGCAAGTTAGTACCTGGCTCTGCACAAGCAGCATGGCATGAGGACCACACAAGAGTTGCAGAGTTATTCTCACTGACACACCTAAAGTAGGAAGCCAAACTGCCATTATCACTAGCATGATTTTCCCCTTTCCTAGTTCAGTTACAGTAACTGTGTCTACTGCACTGTTTGGGAAGAATGGCATGAGGTAGAGATGCTGAGTTGTACCTTTCCTATGTATCACAACCAACTGAATGCCAGCTTAGTAGGAGCTGTCTTACCTCATGGACTCTTCTCAGTATGAGAGCAGAATTGTGAGGTAAACACGTGTTTGGATTTTTTTTGGGGGGTTAGGTTTTGTTTTTTGTTTTGGAAATATGGTCTCATTAGATAATTCAGGCCAGCTGTAACCCAGGCTGGCCTCAAACTCACAGTGATCCTCCTGCCTCAGCCTCTCAAAGTGCTGGGATTATAGGTGTGTGCTGTTTTGGTTTCATGGATATGTGTATTTATGTTAAGACTGACCACTTACTTTTAGATATATGTGATGCTGTACACATTGTAAACTTTATGATACACCAATATATACACCTACTAGAGTGCCTCTAGCAGAGAGCAATGAACTCTGACCTAAGTGTTTTCTGTTTTAAGATATGGTCAAAACCATTCAGGTAAGTACTGCCTACAGCACTCTTCATGCTACACTGCAGAGCTAAGTAATCCTAACAGAAGTCCCTTGAAGAAAACGTTCCATTTTTAAATTTTTTTTTTTGATGTTAAAATTTTAAAGCTAAGCCTTGACAACATCAAGTGTTGAAGATGTGACAAAACTGTCACATCCCCTTTGTTACAGGTGGGAATATAAACAGTAGAACCACTTTTTATGAAGATTCTACTATATTCTCAAATGTACAACTCAAATCTATTCTACTTAGAAGTGTTTACTGTTATGTTTATGTCTAGATTAATCTCCCCAAAGCCATATGCACTTATGGAGAGCGGGCTTTTCATAGGTAGAACCTAGAGTTTGTGATTGATCCATGGTCCAGCACTGGGACTATGAGTGTGAGTGCCACACGTGTCCTAGGGCAGGTAGCCCCCACACATCGTGATGGACAGAAAGTCATTCTCTTGCTTCTCCTTGCTGTTCCTGCTTCCATGAACAGCTGCCCTCTGCCATGGGCCACCCTGCCTTGGCTCCAGATGTGGACTGAAACCTCCACACACTGTGAGCTTTTCATCCTTCAGGTGTTACGATACTTTGTCTCAGCAATGAGAAAAAAAGACACTGACTTAGAGAAATGAAATTATATGTCCAGACTCTCGTGCATAGCAGCCTTGTTCTAATAACCAAAAACTGAAAAACCCAAATATCAGAAAAACAAATTATGATATACCCATCGTTAATAAAAAGGGAACACAATAATACATTGTCATAGACAAACTTCTAAAACAAAATGCTATATGAAAGAAGTCAAATGTGACCAGCCTACACGTTGTGGAAGTCCACTTATATGACATTCTATGTAAGGTAAAACTAGGCATGGAGGAGTAGCTTAGTGGTAAAAGGCTTCCCTACCAAGCTCGAGGGAACTGAGCTAAAGCCACACACCCCAGCCCCGCAAATACAAAGCATAAGATAAAACTATATGATTAAAAAATTAAGCTGGGGGCTGGGAAGATGGCTCAGTGGAATAAGCGCTTCCCTGGCAGGTACAAGGGTTCAATTCCCAGTTCTGCAAAAAAAAAAAAAAAAAAAAAAAATTCTGAGTGTGGTGGTAGAAACCTGTAATCCTAATATATAGTAGGCTGAGGCAGGAGGATTGCAGTTTGAGGCCAGCCTGGGCTACACAGTAAGTGCAAGGCTAGCCTAAATTATGTAGCAAGACTGTCTCAAAAACAACCAAATCAAAACAAAAAATTTCATCATTGGTTATGCAGAGTAGGGTATTAGGATCAACTATAAAGTAATCTGAGAACCGTCTAGGGTGGAAATATTTCTGTATCTTAAGTATGGTAGTGGTTACAACAATACAGACATATAATTATAGAAATCCAAACTCCAGACTCGAGATGAAAATTATATGAAATTATCTTTCAAGAAGCCAGAGGACAAAAAATTTATACAGTATTATGGCTTTTTAATAAGAATATGTCCTGCTAAGGTGAGTGCAGGGACAGGGATTCAGTCCCTGGCTCCACATGCTGCGCTGGCCCTGCCCTTGGGCGTGCTGAGCTACCACCAAGACCAAGTGTGGTGGTGCACCCCTGTGATCCCAGTGACGGAGAGGCTGAAAACAGGAGGATCACTGGAGTCTGAGCTGTGTAGTGAGACCCTGTACCAAACACATTAAAAAAAAAAATTCACTGAATTTTAAATAAGCAGTGACACAGTTTCAAAAAACCTACTTTTGTACTGCTGCTCAATAAGTTTATAATTTTGCACTGCAAATTTGAGGAGAGAACCTTATGTACTTTCTGTATGTACAAAAGTTACACAATAATCTTCTCAATGGTTCCTTTTAGTCAACTTAACCACAACTAATTTAATTTTCATTCCTCGATTGATTACCCTGTTAAATCCTTTTTGCTGTTTTGCAGTGCTAGGGACAGCCAGTTATGTTTGTCTTCCTTTCTAAGGACACATAAAACCCTCAGTTACTGATTTTGTGCTCATTCTTCTGATGACAAATACTTGCTCTATTAATGTGAAATGGCTCACTCTGGCATGCTAAATTGAACTTTGTTTTACCATCAATTCAGTGCAAACATTTGGAATATATTTTAATAAACCCACCTTGACTGCTATCAATCACCACAAATAACTGCAAAACAATGTAACTGAAACTAAGTTATGAGGACTGACCATTCACTTTAAAGAGGTATCCCTAATTAAAAGATACTAAAAGCATTATCTTTATAATAAGAAAAGACTATGGCTAATTGTTTAAATGCTGAGGCACATTGTATCATACTTGTTAACCGCCCTTCTGCTTCTGTATGCCATGGTGAATACAAATCCCTGTTCAAAAAAGGAATAAAGAACAACAACAAAAAAAAACTGATGCAAATAGGCTTTCATTCTGTAAAGTGGGATTCAGCTTATATTCAGAGCTAAGTGGCATGGTAAGAGGTTTTAGAGGCTTATGAAGAAAGGAGTGAAGCCGTTTTCAAACTCACCAAATGGGTCCCAAAGAAAAAATACACACTGCCTTCTGTCAAAGCTTAATGAAACATTAAGTCTAAGGAGAAAACGTAGGAAAATAAGAGGTAATTATTACATGAATGGAAAATGTAAAAGATAAAGTAAAAATAGAGAAGACCTAATCAACCTGCTTGGAGTGAGCACTGAAGACTTTAGAGAACTCGCAGCTGACTCTGCACTGAGACCAGAAAAATGAGTAAGTTCTGTCATTGAGTAAAGCAGTGAGAAGGCATTTCAATTAAAGAACAGACTAACATTAACACGTAGTGGACACTGTTCATATTGTAATTCAAAAGATCAAAGTGTTTTTCATTGCAGCCACTGAGGTAACATTACCAACTGTGGCTATCAAGATGACCAAAAATGTAAAAGGAAACAATGGAGGAATAAAATGACCATAGAGGACTTTGAAAAATACTGACATATTTCACAGGATCTAGAAGGCCACACATACACAGGGCCATATGCTTGCCCAAGAAAGACCTTGCCTAAGATTCAAAAGTCTTATCTCCATAGGGCCTTGAGTTCCTCTGCACTATGGAAGCAAATGGGAAAGGCAGATTTGTAAACTGGGTTATGGGAACACTGATGGTGTACCCCAATAGAAACAGCTCTTCAACAGATAGAAACTTACAGTTCAAGGCATGTCAGGAAGTCTCCAGTTCTAGCTGACTAGTAAGCTTATAATTCAATGGTCACATATAAAAAACAAAACTGTTACAGATTTGTACAGTAAAGTCAAGAAACAGCAAGAAATTGTGAGGGGATAGGCCAAAACAAGATACCAGTACTGGGACTTTATTCAAAACATAAAAATTTTAACAATTATTAAGACATGCAAAGGAGCAGTGAGATATAGTTCATATACAAAAACCAACAAACAAATAAGATTCCTACAGAAGCCAAGGACTATTTTCTTTTCTCTTTTATTTATATATTTGATACAGTGTCTCACTTCATAGCTCAGACTTGTATTTGCAGCTTCCCCAGCACTAGGATTACAGGCCTATGCCACCATGCCTTGACTCAGTGGCCTGCTCATTGTGCCCAGGGGCGGGGCCAGCATGGCCTGTGGTGCCAGAGAACCCTGGTCCTTGTGCTTGCCTAAGCAGGCACTTAGTCCACTGAGGTATTTTGCTTACTCTACTATTTTCAGTATTCAAAAGAACAGTTCAGAGTATACTGCATGCCCAGCTGGTTCAAGAGATAATACATGTTACTGTATCCTAAAAAGCAGAGATGGTTGTAATTACTATGAATATCCCAGTGTTGGAACACCTTCAGAAAGTTCTAAACAGACTACATAACAATACCCAATTATTCCTACTTTCACTTCTCAAAGCCTATACATAAACTCTAAAGGAGTTCTTTAGGGAGTGTCTCCTAAATAGAGTACTGCTACAGAATATACCACTGTTCTGTGGCCAAAACATAGTGAAGTACTACTCACTGCCATAGTCAGCACAAAGGCCACACAAAACCTTTTTTCAGAAGGTTCTCATCCAAGATTTAACCACAATCTGTTATTATTCCTTCTATACATACTTCCTTTGCCTTCTATTTTGAATATGGATGGCCTAATCAGGCATACCATACAACCTTCAGCATGTACCTCTATTTTGGTACTCCAATTTAGCACATTCTGCAGGACAGTACTGGTCTGGTTTTGATTGGCACACCTGTATCCATCTAAGGGCAAATGCTTGCTAAATACCCATTTGCTAGGTGCTAAACATCAGACAAAATACAGACATTAAGCTCTTTACAGAAACTTTGATCTTGAGCTGTCAAAACAGTTAAAAGAAATAGCATTGTTTGACAATTACAGCTTATTTCTTAAGAGATGGTTTAAATTTTCTTTTGATTAAATCATCCCAGTTGGATTAAATCAATCTGTTCTTTCTGTTCTTTCATAAAACAGATTTTACATCACTGTGGTTTGGTTTCATGCCAATGACCCATAGTGAGGATTATCATTTAAAAAAATATCAGAAGTTAATGGTAATAGGTCACACATTTAGAGAACTACATGTGAGACTACACCAGGCATATAACCTGCATCAAGTCAATTAACCTCACAAATAATTCTGTACAGAAAGTACCATTATTACCTCCCATCTGACAGATTAGGCCATTGAGCAGACAGGAGTTTGACCAACTTCATTAAGATCACACAATGGTACAGCTAGGGTATTAATCCAGGAAGAATGACTCCAGAGCTCTTGTTTTTGGTTACTGTATTATCTCACATTGGTTCATTATATCCTTCAATGTTTTCTTTGTATCAGCTAGGAGAAATGATTTAATGTCAGGACTGGCTCATTAGCAGTTGGTTTGTTCTCACCCTAAAAAATAAATCAATAATACAACTACTTTTCTTTGTGCTAGGTGCTCTAAAACTCAAGAACTCGACGCAGCCAAATGAGCAAGCAGTCTTAAGTACAGCATATCTGTATTACAGTATTTATTTGACTCATTTCCTTATACCCACCTGCCCTATTTACCTGATTTCCTTAAACAGTACTATGTTAGGCTTTGCAAGTCAAATCCTGTGTAGAACAAGTCTTGAGACAAATAATTCACAATTTCAATGCAACATCAAAGATGGTATTTTAATTTTTTTTTTTTTTTTTTTTTGTGGAACTGAGGATTGAACTCAGGCCCTTGTGCTTGCCAGGGAAGCACTTATTCCACTGAGCCGTCTCCCTGGCCCATGGTATTTTAATTTTAATGTGGATTTTATACTAGGACAAGAAGCCAAATGCAAATGAAAGAACATTCAGTATCTGGAAGAACTTTAAAGATGCTTAAATATTCTTAATTTCAAAATGTACATTTCTAATCGCAAGGCATGTTATAGTTGCCTTTTGTTTTCCTTTTCTGCTACTGGTGATTGAACCCAGGGCCTTTACACTGAACCACGGAGCTACATACCCTGTCTGTCCTTTTTAAGACAAGTTCTCACTAACTAGCTACAGTGTTCAGGCTGGGCTTACACTTGTAATCCTCCTGTTTTAGCCTCCCAGAGTGCTGCATTATAGGCATGAGATGTACCACCATGCCCAGGTTTCTAAATCAACAGGCGAGTGTATCTGGAATGACTTCACTAAAGATAATTACCTGACTTCAAGGGCTTTGATAGCTTCTAGCATTTGCAGAAACTCTGCTGCTTTCCACACATCATTGGCTTCTTCTTCTCCTTGTATCATTAATTTTGCTGTATATGTGAACTCGATTAAATGACGAAAGGCCATTTTACTAACGCCTGTAAAGAAGATGTGCATTAGCATGTATTCATATCAATTCAAACCTTAAATATAATACATAATAAACAAAAAATAATAAAGATTCTTGAAACTTGATTGCTATTAATCATTTTTTAATTTCATGGGAGAATTTTCATTAATAACAAAGTATTGTGGTGGCGCACCCCTGTAATCCCAGCACTTGGGAGACTGAGGCAGGAGGATTGTTGTGAGTTCGAGACCAGCCTGAGCTACAAAGTGAGCTTAAGGCCAGCCTGAGCTGCAGAGTGAGACCTTGCCTCAAAAAAAAAAAAAAAAACACACAGTATTATAACCCCACTCTAGCACAACCTAGAACGAAGTCCCTCCCAAAGATTTTTCTTTTCTTCCGTTTCGTTTTATTAATACGTTTGCAGTCCACAATGATCACATTCCTTATGAAGCTGGTACATGTGCATAACATCTTAATTCTTTTTCCATTTTCCCCATATATTGACTCCTTTCCTGTCTGAATGAAGCCTACCTATTTGCTATTATCTTTTATTTTGCTCTGTATAGTTTGGGCTTTTCATGTGAAGGAAACCTTGTACACAGGTTTGGGTCTGCTCTACTTCAGTTAGCATTATAGCCTCAAGCTGTATCCATTTCCCTGCAAATGACTCAAGAAAGGCATTTACAGAACAGTGAGGTCTATTACTCAGTTATACGAGCTCACTAGTAGTAGGTCCAACATGCTACACTTCTTGCCAGACGACAACTGTGTCAACTCAGCTTCAAAATCAAAAATTTCGTAACTTGGCAAGTACAGTTCAGTATCTTTCTGCCTTTAAGATCCTTTCACGTTATCTTTCTATACTTACCATTCTCAATTTTAAAGTACAAATGCCATAAACTATATGCTATTTTTTCAAACAAGTTCCATGTTTCCTAATACCTTCATTACCTCCTCCCAATAGCTTACAACACTGGGACTGAACTAAGTACTGAACTACTTCCTCTGCCCTTTTCATTTGAGACCGAAATGCTCCAAGTTGGTGACCTCCTGCCTCTGTCTCCTTAAGTAGCTGGGATTATAAACACTGTGCCATCATGCTTGGTATCCTCTCAATGGGATGCTTAGTGAGTTTATCTTTGATTAGATAAATAATATCACCTTTACAGGCCCAACTTTAACAACACATCTTCAATGAAGTTTCAGAATTTGACTATTTTAAATACCATTTGACTATTTTACTGTAGCTAAAAATTTGAGATCTACTTTAATAAATTAAGCATACATTATGGACATATTGTACAACAGTTCTGCAGTGTTTATTCATCTTTCTTGATTGAATTATGCCCTTGCTTAAGAACTAGCCCTTTTCTCCTAATTCAATAATTCCTAATTCTACATCCTGATTCTATGAATTTGACTATTTTAATTTTTTAATTGAGAAATAGCAATGAACAGGTTAGCAGGACAGTTACAATAATTAATACATTGCATACTGTCTTTGCAGCAGTTATTCATAGTATAAGATGCAGGTATATTGTTTAAACACTATTAGTACAAATCTCATTGAACTAAGAGAAAGTAGCTATATATCTATCCTATTTTTTAAAATAATTTTACTAAGAAACAGCAATGAGACAGTTTCGAAATCGATAACTAGTAGTTTCAATTAATACATTGCATACTGTCTTACTGGTTATTCATTGTACAAGATTCAGACATGATATCTTATCCACAAACACTATTAGAACAAATCTCTGTATTCACTGAATTAAGAGAATGTAGCTGTATATCTACTCTGTTTTGAGAATACAGACACAAAAAGGTCATTCATTTGTATCCCTTTTGGTTAGTTTTGTCAGAGAAGGGCATTCCACTGCATTTAAATATTGTAGGTGTGTGAATTCAGCAAAATATTCCAATATATAGTCAAGTAGTCCATAATAGTAGTGGGTTTTCCATAAGACTGGCAATGTCAGAAGTTGCTGACTTGAGACTTTTATAGCTCAGTGTATTAACATGGCTTTACTTTTTATACCTCATTTTTATACTTTTCTGCTGGATGGCTAAGACCAAGATAAAGCAAGACCTATATAATAAGAAATTTAACTTTTGTACCTGACAAGGTCAGTCAAATCCCCTCAGGATTTATCCTGAAACCTTATACTGCAGTTTGTAGACTCTGTCAGTGTCAGCCATGTGGATGAGTCACGGCCACTGCTTGACCAGTTTGCTCTCTGTGAAAGCTTGACAAAATGTTTTCTCCAGAATTTGACTGTTTTAAATACCATTTGATTATTTTAAATAAAAGTAGAAATCTGTATTCTTCTTTCTATAACTTAGTGTAATAGTCTTACAGCCTGTCCATGTTGTCAAATATGACAATGTTTTGGAGGAAAAATAAAAACAATGATAACAAATTTCAAAAGATTGTAGGATATAGGCATGAAAGTTATCGAACAACATACTTTTCAACAAGTAGTAATTAGCAGTGAACTACCTTATATTTGTGTGTGTACATGTTCCCCCCTTGTCCCTGCCTTCTTTCCTTTCCCCAATTCCAGTCTCTTTCCTTTTGAGTGGTTTCTTCCTATTTCAGAGTTATCTACTGGATCCTTTAGATCTTACTCTCTCAGCTTCTTACACTAGGGAGACGAAGCAATGTTTACATAAGACTGATTTGTTTTACCTATTACTATGAACTCAAGCTGCATCCATTTCTGTATAAATGTCAGGTTTATCCTTCTTTATAGCTGAGTAGTACTCCATTGTTGTATAAAAATAATTTTTTTTTTACCCATTCTTTCGTTGATGGGCATCTGGGTTGTTTCCAAGATTTAGTCATGTCAAATTGTGCAGCTATAAATATGGGTGCACATACATCACAGTGATATATTTTCAGTTCTGGGAAAATACCCAGAGGGGGAAGGGCTGGACAGAACAGCTTTTTGAGGCGTTTCCGCACTGATTTCCAGTGGCTGCACCAGTCTGTATCCCCACCAACAGTGGGGAAGGGCTTCTTTCTCCCCACAGCCCCGCCAGCACTGTTGCTGATTTCTTGATGGTCATTCCTTCTGGGGTGAGATGGAATCTCTGTATTTTTTAATGTGCATATCTTGAATGGCCAATGCTGTTGAAATTTTTTGCACAATTTGCTATTTGTATTTCTTCATGTCAGAAGTATGTATTAATGTCAGATGCCCATTTTAGGATTGGGTCTTCGAATCTGGGTGGCCTGATTCTGTTCAATTCTTGATCTGCTCTGAAGAGAAGTCTTTTGACTGAGGGATAACTATAATATTTTCCCCACTCTGGGTTTTTACTCTGATGATTTCTTTTGATGTACAAAAGCTTTTTAATGAGATGATCCCAGTTGTTAGTACTTTGGAGTATTTCCTGTGCAGTCTGGGTTTTGTTCATCAGCTTTCTACCAACCTATCTTTCAAAAATTCTACTGACTTTATCTTCTGATAGATTTAATGTTGAACATACACATTTAATCTTTTGTTTGTTGATTGGTACATAATCTCATTACTCAGCTTGGACTCATAATGATCCTCCTTGTCTCAGACTCCTTATCACTGGGATTACAGGTGTGTGCCACCATGCCTGGTTTTGGTGGCTGGCTTGGCACAGGGCCTGCATGGCATGCAGTATTGGGGATGAAAACTGGGTACTTGAGCTTGCCAGGCAGGTGATTACAACACTGAGCTATCTCCCCTTTGTCAAAGATAAGGTGGGCAAGTATGTTTCTAGTTGTGTCTGTATCTTCTTCTAATCTGTTCTACTGGTTCTCAGATCTATTTTTTTTTTAAAATATGGCAAAATATTTAAGGAACAATCGCATTTTATTTTTGTGTGTACGTAAACATTTTCTTTATCCAGTCAGCTGTCAACAAATATTTAGGCTACCTCCACATCTTGGCTACCATAAATAGTGCTGCCAAGAGTATCAGAATGCTAGTATTTGAGGTTTTGATTTCTTATTTTGAATAAATGCCCAGAAATGAGATTGTTGGGTTATATAGTTCTGAATTTTTTGTGAAACTTTTATACAGTTTTTCATAGTGGTCAAATCCAGTTTTACTGTGACAGGGGGTCCAACTTATCTGTATCTTCACTGATATCTTATCTTTTGCTTTCTTAACAACCAGCCTTACAGACATAAGGTTATTATCTTTTAGTAGTTTTGGTTACATTTCCCTGACAATTGGTGATGTGGAGCATTTTCTTCATGTATTTTTTGGCCATATGTATGTCTTTGAAGTATACTGAAATTCTTAATGCATTTAAAAAGATTGTGTAGCTTATTATTATGAGTAGCAGAAGTTCCTTATAACTTGGTACTATTCCCTTGTCAGGTATTTGATTTGCAGGTATTTTCACCCATTCTGTAGGTTGTCTTGTCACACTGTTAATAGCTTCTTTTGTTATACAAACATTTTTTTATTTGATGTATTCATTTTTTTTTTTTTTGCTGCTTGTAGTTTTGAGGCCATTTTATGCAGTAGTGAATTTCCCTCAAAGCTTGCTCTTCAACTGAAATGTTCACGTGACTTTTATACTTTACCAATGTTATGTCATGTGAACTAATTTTTATATATTAAATTATCCTTCATCCCAGGAATAAATTTCACTTGGTCACGGTGTATGATCCCTTTAATATGCTGTTGACAGTATTTTGAAGACATCTGTAACTCTATCAGGAATACTGGTGTACATTTTTGTATTATGAGGAATATTGATGTATAGTTTTTTGTATTATCTTTCTTGCCATCAGGGTACCATTTTGCTTTGTTACCAAGGTAATTCTGTCTTCCTAAATGACTTTAGAAGTTTTCCTTCTCAGATTTTGGTAAATGACTAGATTTCCACATTAGGGCTGCTTACTTTCATGATTTAATTTAATATCAAAGCCATCTTTAATACTTCCTCCACACTCAACTCAGCATGCTCTGATAACTACAATTCAGGAACATCTCTTTACCACAACCTGCATGAGGGAAATGATTTTTGATCTGTACCCTCACCTCACAGTAGCCAACAGTGCTTCCTACGATGTAGGCACACAGATTAACAATAAATGCAACAAATAGCTACTTTCAAAATTAAGCCTTTGATTCCACTTTTCTTTATAAGTTGTGTATTTAAAATTTAGTTCCAAAGTGATATTCATTCTGGTTTGCTACACCAAGGCCATGAGATGTTATTACGCTAAAACATCCAAGTTCAAACTACACACAAGTACTACTGCAAATACTACCAAGAATATCATTTTCTTTCCAACTACTTTATATATTTAAATGTTTGGAAAAACAGTAAAGAATACTAGTGAAATATCCACTTAAGTGCTCAAAGCAGTACCCTCTCTATAAAGATACCATCTAGGGAATCAGAACTTTCACATTTTGCTATAAACTGAAAAATCTTGTGTAGATTTTTCTTGTGTAGAAAAAAATCTGAATCTCAGCAGACTCATCTTTAAAATACTTCTAAACAATCTGAATGTTGAAAAACAGAATTTATTACTGAGTTACTAAATGGGCAAACTAAAAATAACTAGGTCTATTTATATTATCAAAGGCTAATTTTATTTGGTTCTCTAAATCATTTTTCTTCTTGTTTTCCTCTTAACTGCCTTCATCATGAGACTAGCTTGAGGGAAAAATAATTACGTTTTGTTTTTAGGGGTCTGAAGAAAAATGTCAAAGACCTTTCTCCAAATAATCTTTAAATGTTTCCTAAGATAGAATAAAACTTGTTTTTAATCAAGCCCACACTTATAATCCTTACTGTGTATCAGGTATGGCTCAAGAAATTCCATAAATATTAAATTAAATGAATTCTAACTGAATTAACATAAGTAGGATGAAACTCAAGAGTCTAGCTGACAAATCCATGATGAAAAATTTAAGTGGATAAGGCAATACAGTCGAAACTTTTCCTTTCTTCTTTGGAAAGCCATATTTGTATGTCATGCTTTACACACAGGCAGAGCTCGGGGAGGTGACTTGGCCATGGAGCGATGATACTCCTCAATGTGGACTGATCTAACGAGTTTACAGTTAACTGTGACATGAGAGGTGAAGCCTGATGGGCACTGGGGATGTGGCACAAAAGGCTTGCCCTCCCTCACACCTGTTTGATCCCTTTCTGCTTCCTGCTGTCATGCCCTAAGTTCTTTCTTCTCTGCTCTGCCACCCGACAATAAAGCTGGCTACTTATGGATTTAAACTTCTACACTGAGACAAATTAAGCCTTTCCTCCTTTAAATCCTGGGTGTCTACTATTTTCCAGCAATGAGAAAGTAACTAAAGACAATATAGAGTACGTGGTCTCATTCACTACAGGTCCATAATCTTTTATTCCTAATTCTTAAGCTCTCAAATCCATTTTCTGTTCCATATACACATGTTCCATGTTATCCTCTGCAAAGGTAGGATGGGAAATATGGCTTATTCTCTGTTTACATATTGATTTTTCTGGTTATTGTTGATCCTAAGGGTAGAAGACAGGGCTTTGCACTTGCAAAGCAAGTACTTTACCACTGAGTTACACTTGACTTTTATCACTATTTGTATCAGAAAGTTTTTGCTAAACTCTTGAGGATATACATATTAGGGATTTGCACCATTTTAGATAGGAGACTTTTCTCTAATCTCAACTGTATTAGGATCACATAATACGTCTGCTTTGTTTTTTACCAGGATATCACCCAAAACCTCATGTCATGTACTCAAGAGGGCAGGGGTTGTAGAAGATCACTGATTACAGGGTGATACAATTGACTTCATGTGGGCAGGTGACGCCTACTCAAGAGAGGCAGAGCACTGGGGTATCCACTGGAAGAACACACCTTCCTCCTGGATATTCTTCTTTTCCCTCTCCTTTCTAGCTACCTTGAGGTAAACAGTTTTGCTTCACCAGACCTGCCTCTCTTGGAGCCAGTTAACTAGGGGCTAGGAATGTGTGCCATAAGCCTTTCCTTTAAGTGGTAGGTGTTAGGTACTGTGTCTCAGCGACAAAAAGATGACCAAGACACCTTTCTCTGCTTTCTTTACAGTGTTCCAGAGAGGCTGCTAACAATCTGAAGAGCTCGGGAAAAATGTAATACAATTTTAAAATTTGATCATTACCAAGGGCTAACCAGATAGTTCAGCAGATTAAAGCACCTGCTTAGGCAGATGCAGGGTAGGGGTTCGATCCCCAGCATGCTGTGCTGGTATTGGTGCCACCCCTGGAGCAGGCTGAGATAGAGACTGAGAATGGGTATAGTGGTACGTGCCTGTAATCCCAAAGCTTGGCTGGGATTTCACCCTGAATCGTATAGGCTGAGAATAGGAGGATAACTACAAGTCCAGTCTGTGTAGTGAGACACTGTAGACCTGGTACTAAATACATTAAAAAAAGAAAAAGTAAAAATAAATAAATAAAATTTGACCATCAGTCCCCTGAAAACTCACCTACAGGCTTTTCATTTAACACCCAGCAGTAATAGCATTCAGGAAAACAAAATCTTGTTCAAGTTAAGACAGAAAGAGGCAGGAAGAATTCCTTTAAACTGGAACCAATGTTCTCTGTTTCCAGAATATCAATTGCGTTTTTCTGTTTAACAATAATTTTTAAAAAATGTTTTTGGAGCCGGGCGTGGTGGTGCATGCCTGTAATCCCAGCACTAGGGAGACTGAGGCAGGAGGATTGTTGTGAGTCTGAGACCAGCCTGAGCTACAAAGTGAGCTTAAGGCCAGCCTGAACTGCATAGTGAGACCCTGTCTCAAAAAGACCACAAAAAAAAAAAAAAAAAAAAAAGTTTTTGGGAATTACACCCAGCGGTTTTTGCACTGAGCTTCATCACCACCCCCACTTTTTTAAAAATCAATTTTGATACAGAGGGTCTCTAAGTCATCAGCTACTCAGAGCTGGAACTTATAATTTCCCCAAATTCCAGGATTACAGGTATGCACTTCCTTGATTACAGTAGCTAAAATTTCTGGGTATTAGGGGAGTGTTGCCATTAAAGAGAAAGCAGAATATAGACCTGTGGTTTCAGGAAAAGCAGAAAAAGGATGAATTCAGAAAATTGGAAAAAAAAAAAAAAAAAAAAGAAAAAAATTCTTGAAATCTTAGTTGCAAATCATAGAATGAATAAATGTTAAAGATTATATGTGCCAATCTAAGCCTCAAAGCTGGGCTAGAGAGCGAATGATTTCAAGAACTAAGATTCTGAAGGTGGGGCAGAAGTATCATTAGTTTGGGTCCATCTGGGAAACATAGGGGAGACCTGGTCTCAAATAAAAAACCAAAAGGACCGGGGCTTACATGTGGAGTATTCCTGGGTTCAAATCCCAGAAAAACAAAAAAACAACAGTACCCCAACAATTTTCATTTAAAGACGAAGATTAGAAAAGCTAGAAAATTTACTTTACCAAGAAACCAGAAAACAAGGATAGCCAGCTAAGCTTGCTTCAAACTACACTTAAAGTACACATAATTTAAAAATTTTTTATCCTATAGGCCATCTACTTTTACAAAATTTTATAAGGCAGTAAAATTTTACAATTTTACACAACATTGTCTGTAGAGTAGGATAATTCTAAGCAACAAGGCTCAAATTTTACTGCACACAGGAATGACATGGGAGTTTTGTGAGTCAGCAGGCCTGAGGTATACCCTGAGTCTCTCAAGCTCCCCCACAATCATTAGTCCTCAGAAAACACACCAGCAGGAAGCAAGAGAACTTTTAAATACAGATGCTTAGGGCCATTCTGTTGTTGAGATACAGCCTAGGTATTGGTACTTCTAAGTCTCCCTAGCATTTCTTATATACAGCTAATGTCAGAAATCATTATTCATATTTTATACAAGGACTTTGAAAATAGATGCAAGAAGATTGGGTAGAGAATTCAATTCAAAGGGCAATGAATTGTGTGGTTTTTATTTTTCCTGTCACATTTGCCAGATTATACTTGAAAGCCCAAATCCTTAACTGAACAGTAGGTGGAGACACACAACACAAAAAAGCTCCAAGTGAAATTTCCTGGCTAGACTATCAGGAAAAACGATGAAAGGGGAGGAAAACATTTTTTTCTATTTTTTTTCTCAGCTCTGACTCAAAATATACCTAGTTCTGAGGCTATACATGTGTGGCTGGTGACTACCACCTGAGTTCCTGAGAGAAATTTTTTTTTTGGTTTTTGGCAAAGGCACTAGGAAAGAGACTGATTTGAAGAACATGGAGGCAATTCAATAGCCCCTGTCCTCCAGGGTCTTTAACAGTATTTTATTCAGGAAATAGACCCACCTTTGAGAGGTATAACAGCACTAAAAGGGCAAACTCATTTTCTAGCCAACGAACCACAAAAAAAAAAAAAAGAGCTTCTAAAAGCTTGGGTGCAGAGAAAATCAGGAGGGAGCCGCACTGACTCAAGGCTGTACAGCAATGGCTTTGGGAATCACCACCATGACATGGACTAACACTCAAATCCCAAGAAATAACTTGGGGCCAGGAGAGCGACACAAAGGTTTGGTAACTACGCTGGAAATAGATTCACAGTCCAGAGAGCCTGAACCTAACCTGGTTGCCCCTCAATAAACTAAACAGTTCCCAAAAGCTTCTACAAGCATCTAGTCTTGTAGCAGGATGTCAAAGATGTCCATGACATGATCCAAAATTACTTGACATTGTATAGATTTTTTAAAAAAACAGCAGCCAAAATATCCAAGGTCACACAACTGACGAACAGTAAAGCGAAGACTGAAAACTCAAACTTTTGAATTATGTGCTCAGGTGACCTTTTGACACAGGAAGGCAATCCCTAAGTTTTGGGTGTAAGACATTAGCCAAACTCTTTCTTTGAGCCTGAAGCCCAGCATGGGGTACTGAACAGTTTAATACATGTAGAAAGGAAATTTTTTGAAATCACTCCTATGTAGACTAAACTTCTCCCTTCTCAGTACTAACAATCTCTTTTTCTATTCTTTCATCTGTTGATATTGCAAATTGTTTTAGGTGTGTCTCTTATTTTTATTTTCTGTACAGTTTTTATATTCATCAATTCCTCAGCTCCTTAGTCTAATATATAATATACATACAGTAAGAATTCAAAGTGATACTTTCCATTACAAACACAATGCCAGATGCTGTATATACACTATTTTAACTATCAATACAAGGCTATTAACCTAAGTTTCAAATGAGACAAAATGCAACTGAGGTAAAGTAATTTGCCTGAGGACAGACATTTAACAAGCCTCACGTGAAGGAACTGAAGGGCATCTCTCCTGGTAGTAAAAACAACAGTCTCAGTGGCTAGATTCACACTTTCATAAGCTGCATGAGATTAAAGTATGCCTGTGCTCTGTTCACCATAGACAGTCAAAAGATTATCTATGGATTTATCATCAACTAGAATATACTGAAATAAAAAGATATTCTTAAGTTTTTGCTTTCTCCTCTAGGCATCTAATTTTTCCAAGGGAATACTGTTTCTAGGCAACCTATTCGTAACAAAAAGTAGAGATATAAAATCAAAACCCCAAAATCCTGACTGAGGAGTCTATATTTATGTACAAATTGATTTTCTAAAATTTTGGATTTTGAGAGATGGAGAGGGAAAAGAGTACTCTAACAAAAAAAGATAAAAGAATGGCAAATAAGAGTACAAACTGAATATGCACCTACCTGGACAACGTTAGGCAAACAATCTTTTGGAATTTGTTCCCTGCTGTGTAAATTGGAAAACAGAAATACCCAAAGGTAAATGTGGGCTGCAGATAATACACAAATTGCACTGCACAATGCTTGGCACTTGGTAAGCAAGCATTAGAAAGAAAGTCAAGTACAAAAACTACTTTTTGTTTCAAGGGAATACCTAACTAATGAACCTCTGCTTCTTAAGACTTTTTATAGCCACTAGAATTCCTCTGCATGCTACTTTAATTCAACTTTCCTAGTCTTTTTCATATTTTGGTAGCCCATTTCCTCCTGGATACATTATCTGTACCTTACCACTACTTCTGCTAGTACAGTAACTTAACACTCCTTCCAAAGTGAAACATAAACCCACTAAGAGACAGAAGTTTAGAGCTGGGTGTGGTGGTACACACCTGTAATCCCAGTACTCTGGAGGCTGAGGAAGGAGGATCACTGTTTGAGGCCAGCCTACACAATCAGTTCAGTCAGCCCGTGCTAAAAGTGAGACCTAGTCTCAAAATAAAAAAAAAAAATAGTTTACCAGTACACTACTAGTATCACGAACAATAAAGACTCCTTTCTGACCCTACCATTTTAAAGTGCTTTTCCTGGTTGACTCCTTCTACTAGGCACTTTACCAAAAATTATTGCGCCTCAAAAAAAAACAATTATACCCACTAACAAATCAACTATGTTTATTAAACATTGTATTTAAAACAAGTACTCACCTTCTATCTCCACCAAAGGCTCCTGAGTAAACTCTTGAAAGAATTTGTAAAAGAACTTACTGCAGGCGGCCAGAACAGCCTTGTGGGCCTTAAAATGGTGCCCTAAGTAAGAAAAAAAAAAAGGGGGGGGTTACATTTATACACAACTTAAACTCTGTAACTGTCTTAAATAAATCCTTCATAATGAAGCTACCTGTCTATAGAGGTACTGACATGAAGGCAAAATATCAATTATCTCAGTAAATTTTAAGTCTTCTATCTGAAACCAAATCTTTACTTCAAAGACTTTGCTTTTACAAAGGCTAATTTACAACCCAAGGAATCGCCTAAATCAGTGGTGAGGAATTGCCTAAAAATGTGGTGATGAATCTGCAGCACAGGTGCAGCAGCAGGCTGTTATCATTGAAAGCCACACAAGGTTTGCCATCACTCTATTACCTTCAATCAAGTAGCACACCTTACCCACTTGACAGTGTTAAATATATAAAAACAATCCAAAATGTCAGACATCATTTGGACAAAAAAAAAAGGAAAGAAAAAGAAAAGACCACCTCCAAATAAGCACAAAGCTATATGCGACTGTTAAGGGAAATACCTAGTTGTTGGAAGTTCAATCTCTGACTAACCTACGATAAAGAACAGCTTCCCTTAAATAACCAACTTTCACTAGTTAGTCAAGCTGGGTTTGCCTCAATTATAAAAACAACTAAGATTGGCAAAGACCCCAATCTATTTCGGGGGCTCCGAAAGGGCATACAAATGCAGCCAACCTGTTCCTCAAGTTCTCCCCTCAAGACCATCTGGAAAGAAATCAACACTTCCCAAAAGACTGGTGAGGACCTGGGCAAAGCAGCTTACCAACAGAAAAGAAAAACCAAGTATTTCAAGACATCCTCCCCATCTATTAGCTACATTTTCAAATATCTCCTCTATCCACTATTAGGTGTGCAATCCGAAAAACTTCGACAGGCTTATATGAACTGAAAACGCAATGGACACCAACTTATGTTGAAAGCAGGGTCAACCAACCAGCTTTCTGCAGCATGACCTGTGTCAGTGGACACTGCTAAAGGCCCTCCAGTACCAGTCCAGACTTTGGTAGAAAGCCCAGAGAGGGTGGGTTTAAAAAAAAAAAGGCGGGTGGTGGAAGGGGAGAGTACTGAAGGTATAAATTCGCTCCTCTGTCCTACCCACCATCCACAATCAGGGTGATGTCGGTAAAGCGGTCCTGCTCTCGCTGCTCATTCAATCGGTCCAGGATCATTTTGTGGTGTTCAGGGAACTCCTGAAGGCATTCCATCGTCTCTTCAGCCTCCATGGCCGTCGGGTTGCTCTACAAAAGAGGCGCATGATAATGTTCACCCATGAGCTCGGGCTAAGAAACAAAACCTC
>PVKA01032454.1:0-25307 GCA_004027165.1 Ctenomys sociabilis
AAATAAAACCCCAAGCCCAGAAGGCCTTATTGCTGAATGCTTTTAAAGACAGAGAAGCATCATTAGATGTCATATATAAACTCTTTGAAAAATAGGGGGAGAATGCTTTGAACTCATTTTTGTGAAATTTATATTGCTTCTGCCAGTGCAAGGCTATAAAGACATGATAGGAAAGGAAAATTCCAAGTTGGTATCAAGAATATGTATACAGAGTTCATGCTCTTCTTGCCTTTGTGGTTTGTGCAGAGAAGTCAGCTGTAATTCTGATGGGTTTTCCTTTGAATGTGATCTTTTCTTTAGCGGCTTTCAGTATATTGTTCTTGTGCTGAATTACTGGGGGATCTTGACTATTATATGTCTCAGTGTGTTTTTAATTGGGTTGAAGTTATTTGGTGTTCTGTATGCTTCGGTTAACTGAATGTCCGATTGTTTCCTCATATTTGCAAAGTTTTCTGCTATTCTGCCCATATTCTTTTTATATCATTTGTATTGACTCGTTCTTATTGATGCCTATTAGTCTCACATTGTTCATCTTCGCATCGTATGGCATGTGGTGAATTATTTTTTGTTGCATTGTAGTTGTTTTTAAGAGATCTTTTCTTATCATTTCACTAGCTGCACCAGCGTCTTCAAAATCTGAAACTCTGTTTTCACTTTCACTCTAACAGTTTTGTAGGCTTTTGTTTGAGATTTTAAGTTCCTCTATATCTCTTTGACTGCGCTTCATACTATTTGTTTCTTGTGTTGCTCACATAAGGAATCCATCAGTTTTCTGATCTCTTTTTTTTTTTTTTTAATCAATGTCTTCTTTAGAAGCAGTTATTAATTCTTTTACTGCAAAGTTTTTTTTCAGATTGGGTTTCCTCCATATGTTTCTGCACTTGATTCTTTATTTCAGATGCTATAGATTCAGGGATTTCTTTTTTATTTAATTTATTTTAAATATTCTGAGTTCCTCTATACCTTTCTGCTATTGCTTCTTTACTTCTGAGTTATTCATACAGTTCAGCTGAGTTGTTGTTCTCAGCACTTGATCTGCGTGGGCATTCAGTTTCCCCCATATGTTTCTATATTTCATTCTTTACTTCAGATGCTATGAGTTCAGATACTTCTTTTTGTATTCCAGAAATAAATTCTGCTCTGAGTTCCTCTATAACTTTCTGCTGGTGTTTCTTTATGTCTGACGCTATTAATTTATACATTTCAGCTAAGCTAGCATCCTCTGCACTTGTTCCAGGTGGGCTTGAGGCCTGAGTTATATTTTGCTCCTTGTTTTTATCATTTCTTATAGCTCTGACCTCTGCCCTTTGGTGTAGAGTTTTGGTGTGGTTCTAACCATAGCGCTTTATGAAATTAAGGTATTGATATACCAAATTCTAGTTCATGTAGTTGTGCCTGGCTTGGGTCTGGCTGCTGTGCTCAGCTCCTTCCTGTTGCTGTCCTTGGAGGTGAACCTGTTGTGCCCCTTTGGCAAAATGATCTGCTCCTGGATTAGCTCCATGGTTTTGACCCTTGTCTCACTGCAGGAACTTCAGCTGCAGAGTTGAAGGGGTATAGGAGATGGAGGAGAGCACAGAAGCTCTCTCACACACTGACAGGGCCTGGGCTTTGGTACGTCTGCAGGCTCCCAAAAGGGTGGTAGATGTTCTCACTCACAGGGCAGGCTGTGCTGGGTCTGGAGCAGCAGGGCAGGACAGGAGAACGCTGGGAAAGGTCTCTTGCGAGGTGGACCTGGAAGTTCTCCAACTTGGTATTTTTTTTATTTGTTACAAGGTCTCACTACACAGTGTGGACTTGTAATGATCCTCCTGTTTTCAGCCTCCCCAGCACTGGGATTATAGGCCTAAGCTACCATGCCCTGTGGTGCCTGGAATCAAGCCCTGGTCCCTGCACTAGCCTAAGCAGGTGCTTAGTCTGCTGAGCTATCTCACTGGTCCTAGTTTGAGTTTTTGTTTTTCTGGGTTTAATTTTTTTGGGGGGCACATTTTAGATATATCTAATGTTCACATTCATTATCCATTTTGACTTTTAGGCCTGTTTTGTAAAAACAGTGCAGTACTCACCCGTGAACAAGGGCCCCTTTATGAAAACAGCAAAGTGCACACAAGAGCAGCTCACACATGCACTCTTTCATGCATGTTTGTTCTTTCTTCCCCTTCTTTCCCTCCTTCCCCTGCTCCCTCTTTTCTGATACTGTGACATGTAAATTCAAAGTATCTTTCTTAATCCTGTTACCTCTGCAAAACTTTCTTTGTCACTTAACTCAGATTGTCAGGCTTAGTTAAGATTCTTTCTTCTCCTGTTAAACCTAAAAGTTGCCTATAGGTGGGAAATGGGGCTATTGCAGAGATCATGTCAGCTTTTTTTCCTTAGGGACTATGGCTCTGACCTACTTTCCAATGTCTCAACATTTACTTCACATGTTATGTTTGTTTTTATATATCAGGTAATGTAAGAATGGGAAAAGCTAAACATAGAAACAGAAGGGATGAGTTATGTTTAAGATGTGATCTTAAACATAAACGTATAAGATGTATGTTTTGATTAGAATTTTGTTAAAATATATATTGACTATGTTTTAGAAAATTGTTTTTATTATATTGAGCCTGTATAAGTATACTTTGTTTCTGTCTTAAACACTATTTCCAACATACGAATAAAGTTGTATAATTTTCTTTATAAATCACTTCTTTATTTAAAGAATTTTTTTGTATTTTATATTTTGTTGTTGTTTGTGGGATTTTTCCCATTGCTTATTTTGGAATATGTGCACATTTAAAAAATAATTTGCCATAGTACTAATTTAAAGAGTTGTAATCATTTAAGTCACTTTATAAGTTCTTTAAGCACACTGTGCATACTTTGATAACCCTTTGTATCCTATGTAATTTGCAAGTTTTTAAAAGTTGTTCACTTTTTAAAAAACTTTTTAAAATAAACTTTTCATTATCTTAATGATTGCTTTCCGTATTATTTGCTTAGAAATCTGTCACACCAAGAATATAAAAATATTCAGATTTTCTTTTGGTGTTGATCTAGCTTTAGGTCAGAGACAACCAGTGACTACAGTGCTTTTTTAAGTTATCGTTGCATTTTGCTATATTTTTAAAATTTTAATTTATTTATCTTGTACAGGGTATTGATATGCAGCTTGGATGCATAGTGATACTCCTGTCTCAGCCTCCCCAGCACTGGGATTATAAGTGTGTGCGACTACACCCAGTTTTGGGCCAGCACATTGCACCCGGGATTCCAGGGCTGGCATGGCATGTGGTCCCAAGGGTCAAACCTGGCTCCTTGCACTTGCCAGGCAGGCACTATAGAGCTATCTCCCCAGCCCTATGTTTCTTTATTCATTCAAATCTTAGTAAAGTTTTTAAATGTCATTATCTAATACAATAATTTGTTTTTATAAAACATTTTGTAATTATGCTGTCTTTATTAGATGTGTTTTCCTTTAAATTCAACATGAATTGATGTACTGAATTTGAAGTTATGCAGTTATCTTATATAACCACTTTAAAGGACTAATGAATTTCAAAAAGAATTTTTGTTCAGACTATATTGAGATCTGTCATACTGGGATAACTAAGAGGAAAGTTTTTTTTGTGTGTTTGCTTTTATTTCTTTGAAAAAACTTAGTAATAAGAGAAGGATCGGAATTTCTTGGTTAACATTTTAGGGGTTTTTTGATTGTTTACTTTTTCCTATTTGATATCTTATAAAATTGTTTTTCTATTTTTATAGTTTTGGTAAGCAGTTTGGAGGAAAAAGAGGATGTGATTGTCTTGTATTAGAGCCTTCAGAAATGATTGTGGTAAGAATGCTGAATTGTTTATTGATATGCTTCACTTTCAACTTTAAATGTAATGGGCTTTAAACACTCAAGGTGATTCTATTGCTGTGATCTTTTAGAGATTTTATTAGAATTATATAACAAGTTCATACATTTTCATCTCAAGCTTGTTTCTGCATCTTGAGAGAATGTGAAACATATCACAGTTACATATATTCCAAATTTGGTGATTCTTTTTACATAGTTCACTAGGAAATTAAAGATTTTGAAAAAGGAACTATGATTTTCAAGTGTTTTCTCCTTTTTTACTGAATTTAGTCAATAGATTGAACAGTCTGTGCCCTAGACTAAACGGAAAGAGGAAGAAAAAAAAAATAGAGACATACAAAGAGATACAAGTAAAAAGAATGACCTGACACCTGGCCAGATAGAGGTAGCTCAGCAAACTAAGCCTGCTTCAGCAGAGCGCAGTGGTTGGAGCTCGATCCCCAGCAATGCTGTGGTGGCTTGCACCAGCACTTGGGAGGCTGAAAACAGGAGAATCACTGCGAGTCAGATCTACATAGTGAGACCTTGTACACCCTGAAGACCCTGCCCTAAATTAAAAAATAATAACCTGGAACTTAATGCTTTTGCTTTTTAGTTATTTGGGACAAGTTTTTATTTGAGGATTGTTTCAGGAATTACTCTACTTTTTTAAGAGAACTAGGTATGTGCTTGATGTAACTTTTGAACATTTCACTTTTTTGTAAGCATTTGTGGAATTAAGAACACTACAATCTTTGACCTTATTCTAAGATGAAATCACATTGTCTTCTGTCTCATGTGTATCATCCTATCCTCTAATTTGATTTGAACTGGTAAAAAGTGAGACTACGCTTCCCTGGCAAGCGCAAGGATCTGAGTTCAATCCCCAGTTCTGCCAAAAAGAAAAGAAAAAAGTGAGACTAAATTCTAAAGGAAGCCTTTTGATGTCAGTACTCAGAGCAAAGTCGTTTTTCCGTTTATGGTGTGCCAGTCAGATTGACTCTTCAAGTAGTTTTCTTATCCCTAAACTGGATCATTTATGTGGCCACAAATGTACTTGTCCTGTAGTGAAACAGTGAGATTGTTTCCATGTCAGACTGAAAAGTGGAAAAAACAGTTTATTAATAAAGCTGGCAGATGCTGCCTGGGTTACAGATCATAAATGTCTGACCAGCATCTGAATGTGCTTCCCCAAGATCCTTATCATCGATCAGAAATGTGTCTGGCTTCATTCTTTGTTTAGTCTCTGGTTAAATACCTTCTTGGTTTCCATGGTAACCAGGATGGAATGCCTTGTTTGTTACAAGAAGTCACAGGATTCTTCTGTGTAATTAGTTCTGTTTTCCTATTATCTCTTACCTTTGCAACACCTCATGGGTGGGGAAGGAGTGAAGGAGTTACAGAGTCTTAACAAGGGTAGTGGAGGAATGAGACATCTTGGGGGGGGGGGGACCAGATATTGAACTCAGGCCGTTGGGCTTGCCAGGGAAGCGCTTATTCCACTGAGCCAAGAGACATCTTAACATGGGTGGATTAAAGGCTAATTAAAAAAGCTTCTTTTGCAAGGATAAAATTAATCCTTTGAGAGCCATCATCTCTTATGATAGACTAATTTTGCAATTTTACATATATTGTCTTTTTTTTTTTTTTTGGCAGAATCAGGGATGGAACTCAGACCATTGCACTTTCCAGGGAAGCTCATATTTCACTGAGCCATCTTCCCCGTCCCTTTTTTTTTGGTGGTACTAGGAATCAAACTCAGGACCTTGCACTTGGCAGGCAAGCACTTATTCCACTACACTATCTCCCCAGCCCTAGATATGGTCTTTTAAAAAATTATACCCAACTGGCAGACATACACAAGAAATCTGCATAAACCAGTATCTGGAAAAGAAAGTAAATCTGTAATTTCATACTTTTCTATCTAGAAATTCAGACCATCATAGCATTCTAGGTGAATTTCTCCCAAACTTTAAAAAAAAAACATAGATCTAATGGAAAATAGAATCAAATAGTTGAACTGTTGTATTGAGGGTGGCAGTGAGGGATTGAATCCAGGGCCTTCCCACTAAGGTACATTCCCAGGTCTTTTTTTTTTTTTCGTTTTCTCCTTTTCCCGAGATAGTCTTGGTAAGTTACCAGGCTGAGCTTGAACTTGTCCTCCTTCCTCAGCCTTCTAGAGTTCTGGGACTCCAGCTGTGCACCACCACCTCCAGCAACACTTAACCTCTTTTTATGAGTTTACTTTTAATTTTGATGACAAAGACTAACAGGGACCTTATTACAAAAGCAACATTAAAAGTCAGTTTTTACTAGCTACTTTGCTTTGCTTTGCTTACTTGCTTGCTTGCTTTGTTGTTTTTTCTTTCTTTCCTTCTTTCTTTCTTTCTTTCTTTCTTTCTTTCTTTCTTTCTTTCTTTCTTTCTTTCTTTCTTTCTTTCTTTCTTTAGTGTAGGGTCTTCCTACGCAGCTCAGATTTATATTGATTCTCCTGTCTCAGCCTTCCCAGCACTGGGATTACAGGCGAAGGCCAACATGGCGTGCAGTACCAAGCATCCATCCCAGGTACTTGCACTTGCCAGGCAGGCTCTTATACCGCTGAGCTATCTACCCAGCTCCAAAGTCAGTTTTTAAATGTAAATAGATGTAAAACTTTTAAAATTGCATGGAATCAAACTTGAATAATAAGTAATAAGATGGATAGAATGTCATCTTCCTGGAGTTGAAAACTTGATTTAGCATTTGAAAATCCATGTGATTCATTCATTATATCGGTATAATTATACAAAATGTCAAGTGATCATTTCTATAAATAGAAAATGTTTAATATTATTTAAAACTTTTCATAATTTAAAAGACTTAGCCATGTGTGTTGGCGCACACCTGTGATCCCAGCAGGCTGAGGCTATCTATAGTATCATTATAAATTCAAGACCAGCCTGGGCTACAAAGTGAGGTCAAGGGCATCCTGAACAGCATAGCAAGACCCTTTCTCAAAAAGACAAAAAAGCAGAAAGTCAGCACACTAGGAAGAGAAGGAAACTTCCATAACCTTAAGGAACTCATATACACTCTGTAGTGAGCAGTGAAGATCTTCTCCCATCTTTTATTAATGTGTCAGAAAAACCCACTGGAAGCAAAACCAATGGTGGAGGATCCTGTACAGTGTAGGTAGGCAAGGGGGAAAAAAATTTGGGGGGGGAATTTTAAAGGGAGATATAAAATTTTATTTATAGATGACATGATTTGTGTGTAGAAAACATTTCAGCAAGGTCACTGGATACTTGTTTATCTGCATGTCTTTATGAACAACAGTAATTAGAAAATAGAATTTAATAAACATACTTTTTCATCTCAAAAATATTTCTCTAAAATTCAAAAAATAGGGAATATATTGAATACAGAAATGAAAATTTTTTGTTAATATAAAAATCTATATATGTCAGAATAAATCTTAACAAAAATTGTAAGAGATCACTGCACAGAAAATCAAGTTGTTTAAATCTTTTAAATCAATTAAGGGAATCAATGTCTGTAACATAAAAATTCACTTGAAATTCATCTAAAATGTAGTGCAATCTCCATAAAAATTCAGCAGATTTTAAAATGGGGATCAAAAAATTGTGTATAACGTATGTGTGGTCCCCAAAGGAAATACATTTCAATAGCTACATAAGAATACTTAAATGTAGAGCCGGGCGTGGTGGCGCACGCCTGTAATCCCAGCACTCGGGAGGCTGAGGCAGGAGGATTGTTGTGAGTTCGAGACCAGCCTGAGCTACAAAGTGAGTTTAAGGCCAGCCTGAACTACATAGGAAGACCCTGTCTCAAAAAAAGACAAAAAAAAAAAAAAAAGAATACTTAAATGTAAACCTAACAAATGTGCAAAAAATATTTTTAGCATTAAAAATATATGTATATTTAAACAAAGAGATACAGTGTTCTTAGACATTAGGTAACTGGCACACAGCTACTAGTTTTCCTCATTTTTTTTTTTTATAAATTTAATGAGATCTCAATGAAAAATACTATGAAATGTGATTGTTTTGTGCCTGGTACCTTTGAAAGAATTACAAAACCAATAACTTGGGGGGAAAAGAACTCTGAAAGGAGCAATTTATAAACCTTTTTGAAAAATTGAAAACTATTCAAAAGGAAGAGAAAGTTAAAACAAATAAATTTAATGTATGTAAAATTATGGTATAATTTTACCAAGAATTTTTATTTCTAGTGACTTAAAAACTATATTTTGTCTGTACATTGACAATTAGTGTGTAGATGGAAAGAGCCAATGTTCTCATTGTACTAATAGTGGCCTTATTAGATTTTTTTGAAATATGTGTGTATGGAATGCATATGATATGTAACTGTATAATGAATTAATACATATACATAGGGGGACCTGGGAAATGGCTCAGTGGAATAAGCACTTCACTGGTAAGCAGAAGGGCCTGAGTTCAATTCCCAGTTCAGCCAAAAAAAAAAAAAAAAAAGAATACATATACATAAGTCATTAGAAACCAAGATAATGTAATAAGAATGTGAGAATAATGTTGATACTCATTTCAAGCTGTCATTCATATATATGGAGAGAGAGAACATACAATTCTGTTTTTATGGTTGAGATCTAATATGTCCCCCAAAAGGCACATGTCCATCTCATTATACAAATTCATTTGTCCATCCCTAAGAGTCATCAAAGTCTTAATAGTTCCAGTATTGCTACAGATTCCAAATTCAAACTCTTTCTCTGGTTTCAAGGCCAACTCAGGTGTGAGTACTTGGACAAGTCAAAAGGAAGTTGAATTTTTCTGACATACAATGCTGCAGGTAATATTGCTATTCCAGAAGGGACAAGAATAAGATAAAGAGGATGGGACTGGGGCTGATGAGATAGCTCAGGGGACTAAAGTGCCTGCTTAGGCAAGTGCAGGGGCCACAGTTGGATCCCCACCACAGGGTAGGCTGAGCTGGCCAGAGTCCAGATGTAGTGGCACACTCCTGTAATCCCAGTGCTAGAGAGGCTGAAAACAGGAGGATCACCATGAGTCTGAGCTGCATAGTGAGACCCTGAAACAATCAAATGTATTAAGTAAATAAGTAAATTTTTAAAAAAGGAATGGGACCAAAGCAAGACCCAAAGCTGATAGGGAAAATGTTAAATCCAGTAGGTTCATGTTCTGCTGGATTTAATATTCAGGACAAATGGTGAGACTCTTGTCACCACACTGCTCTTGTATTCTGCATGCCTGAAAAAACACCAGTGCCAACTCAAGCAGTAGCCTAACCTCATGGCTATAGTAGCCTCTGAGTACCTACCTGAGCTCTAGACATGGAGGTATAGGTATATATAGCAAGACGTTTTAAGGTCTTTTGACAGTCTTTTGAAGTAGTTTATGTATATTCTTGGGCCTGGGATGGGTAGGGTCTGGCCATTTCCTGAGATATTCTCAAGGCATCTTTTGTATTATTCCTATGCAAAATACTTGTATTATTTTTAATCCTAATCTTTTCAGAAACCATATTGACCTTGGCCCCACTTTGTAAATAATTCCTCTTGGCCAACCTACAGATTTTTCATATTTTTCATTTGTCATCTGCATTCTTAATTTCCACTGTTAACCTGGCTAAAAATCAACCATCATTACCCATGCCACAGCCTGAATATTGGGCTGCTTTGAATGTCCTCTGCAAGTTAATTGATCCACCACCTTTAAATTCAGTCTTACACAAAGTCTCATGATGTAAACAGAACATAGACCAATTCTTTGCCAGAATGTAACATGCATAGCTTCTAGTCCCAATTTCTAGTAAGATCTTACTCTCATCTAAAACCCCATGAACAGCTCTTACTGTCTGTATTTCTATCAACCTTCTGGTCTTCTGAGCTCTGAGTAGTACAGATCAAGAAGCACAGCTTACAACACTCTAGGACTTCTCTAAACTTCATCTTAAACTTTTCCAAACTCCTCTCACAAACCATTTCCAGAGGCCTTATGTGTGGTCAGGTGTAATCAGGAATAGCTCCATGTCTGGTACCAATTTTCTCTATTAGGTTTCTCACCAGTGAGACCTACTACTTGATAATCACAACTTAAAGGAGGAAAGGTTTGACTCATTTCAGAGGATTCACTGTGGTTACTTTGCTCCATGGCAGAAACAGCATGGAAAGGAATGACAGAGAAAAGTTAAAACATGTGTTATAAAGAATTCTGCATATTAACATGTATTTAATAAAAATAATTAATAATTAAGTTAAATTACCATAATATAATTAATATATACAAATGTTATTAGTAACTGGTTTATTTTTAACATAAGAGTTGTTAAAAAATAAGAACGCTGTGTCTGGCTGTAGTGGCACACACCTGTAATCCCAGCACTTGGGAGGCTGAGGCAGGAGGATCATTGCAAATTCGAGACCAGCCTGGGCTACAAAGTAAGCTCAAGGCCAGCCTGAACTGCATAGTGAGACCCTATCTCAAAAAGACAAAAACAAAAAAATAAAATAAAAGTGTTAAGCTTGGTATGGTAGTGCATTCTGTAATCCCAGCACTGGACAAGCTGAGGCATAAAGCAGAGTTCAAAGCCAGCCTAGGCTACATAGCAAGACTGTGTCTCAAACCAAAAAAAAACAACAAGAAGAGCATTAGAAATGTTAAGCAAAAACTACAGTCTAAACTTTCAGTAGGAAACATCAGCATCCCCTGGCCTGCATGCTGGGCCCGCCTCCAGGGCACACTGAGACAGGGATTGGGACTGGTGTAGCAGCACATGCCTGTAATCCCAGCACTGGGAGGCTGAAAAACAGGAAGGATCACTATAAGTCTGATTTGTGCAGTGAGACTGTATAGACCCTGTACTAAATGCATAAAAAAATAAATAAAAATGAAGTGAAAACATCAGCATCAACATATGCCTTAAATTATTTAGTATCATATACTAAATATGTGTGTTATGTACCTCAAAATAAGTACAATTCTCTGTCAATGAAAATACTAGACTTTTTGAAAAGACAAAGGCTGTTTGGGGCCAAATAGTCAGCTTCTCCACATAGAACCTGAGAGTGGGAGATTTCACAATTGAAACCTTTTTCCCATCATTACAAATCACTTGAGATATATGTGTCAAGTTTTTTGACCTTCAGTTATATGCTTTGGCTTTGTTTTGGCCTTGGTTTTTTTTGAAACAGGCTGTTACTATGTAGCTCAGGCTGCTCTTGGATTTGCATGTATCCCAGGCTGGCCTCAAACTTACAGCGCTCATCTTGCCTCAGCTTCCTGAGTACAGGGATTATAGGTGTGTGCCACCATGCTCAACTTTATCTTTTGGCATTTTGAGGCGCTTTTTCAAAAGCTATGGCTAACACTAAGACAGACCCTCACTTTTCCATTCTCTTGTATTCATTGGGAATCTTAACACTCTTGTCAAAAGTCTGATGTGAAGTGTGGTAAAATTATGGGCTTTCAGCTTCATTCAGTGCATTAATGAGAGAAATGCCCAAGCTATTGTAGCAGAAGATGATAGAATGATTGCTTGTCAGGTGCTAAGATACTGACACGTGCCTTCTAGCTTGAACCATTGATAATACATACACATCTGTCCCATTGAGTGGCCTATACCTCTGGCAGTACAAAGAGATCCACTGTTCAGTCTTTTTATTAATAAAATAAGTAACTATAAATGAATCAGACCTACCTAGTTCTTTGAATTTGAATAATTGCTACTCAAATATTAAGAAAAATCCTATTCAAACTGTTAAAAATTATTACTATAAAGGCCAGCAAGATAGGTCACTGGACTAAGTGCCTGCTTAGGCAAGTGCAAGGACTGAGGTTCGGTTTCCAGGAGCACATGCCGTGTTGGCCCTGCCTCTGGGGCATGCTGAGCCAGCTACGGAGTCTGAGCATGGTGGTGCATGCCTGTAGTGCTGGGGAAGCTAAAAACAGGAAGATCACTGTGAGTCCAAGCTGTGTAGTGAAACACTCTGTACCAAACACATAAACTAAAAATAAAAATTATTATAATAATAAAATTTATTTCATTAAGATAAATTAATGAATATCGATAATTCTCTAAATTTTACATGGAATGGTACTCTGTTGCTAGTGTATACAATATGCACTTACAACTGCTGTACCACAGATTAGCTGTATAACAATTTTTTATACCATTTTAATGTTTTTTTTCATTTTCCACTTATGCATGTGTTGTAATGTTTTATTTCTACTTATTTAATGTTTTTCTTAAGGAAGTGTAATATGACAACATGTGGTCTGCAAAATTAGTGCCTTTCTTTGCATTATTGTAATTAAAGACCCCTGAGAAGTGGTACCAGTCACCCTATGAAACAGTCATGTGTGTACTACAAGTGATTCAAGCTGGCAAGAGCAGTTGAATCCAAATCTGAGTCACCTGGCAGTGAGACATAAATTATGTTGTGAACATGTTAACCTGGTTGCAGAACCAAAAGTGGACTGGGAGAAACAAGTATGAAACGATCTACTGATATACTCCAACTCTGACTTGAACTATGACTATCAGTGGCATTATAATGATAGGACATAAAATTACCTAGCACATATTCCTCCTCTTCATGTTGTTTGGGATGTAGTACTTTCTAAACTCCAAGTATCTGACATAATGGCTTTAATTCTAAATGAGAGGGTGAGGCTGCCCTTCCAAGTCCGGAAGAGCAGAGGTGATACACGTAAAACAAAAAGTAGGTCTCTACTGGAAAGAAAGAAACAGTGCAAACAAGAGGAGATGAAGGATGATAAATTAGAAGAAATGCAGAGTACCAGCCTCCTGGAAAGCAGACTGTTGTGAAGCTGGAGTCTGAAAGAGGCTCAGATAAGTGCTGGGGAAGGTAGGGGTGACCCAAGTTGGTCAGGCAGGCAAGGAGGGAGAGATGAAGGCTAAACATATAATCTTACTCCTTTGGGTTTTTTTTTTTTTTTTTTTTAATCCAGGCATTAAGATCAGAATTTCATCCAATCTCTCTGTGGGTGTCTTCAGCACATGCTCAGTGTCACCCCATCTTTGTCCTTCCTGTGTTTATTCGTACTGATGTACCCTGGTCCCGTTTTCAATTCCCTTGACACTCCTAACATACTTATCAAGTCTCAGCCCGAAGTTACTGCTTTTGATAACTCTTTAAAAATAAATAAAATTCATTAAATAGTGTGGGACACACTTTTAAAAAAGTTTTTATCAAGTTGGCCCACTTTAAGAAAAAATATATTCACAGAAAAACTTAATAGTGACAGCCACGTATTTATATAACTTTCTACTGAATATGAATCCCCGATTTTGCTAAGTCCATTTCTACTACTAACAGGATGTAGCCTCTAGGAATTGATGGCTTGTAGAAGACATGAAACTAGAAACCAGACTGCGATTTCTCAAAAAGCAAGGAAATGCAAAAAATTATTAAAGTTCTATTAGAAGTTGATTTTAACTTAAAAATATCACAAAATACTGCAAAGAATTTTTATCAGGAAAGGATACACCAAAAACTTTTATATTTCTTACAAAGTTTATGCCTTTTGGGGCCAGGGAGATGGCTCAGTAGAATAAGCACCTCCCTGGCAAGCTCAAGGGCCTGAGTTCAATCCTTGGTTACACACACCCACACACACAAAAAGATTTATGCTTTTTTTTTCCCTTTGATCTCTTACTAGGAAAGTTACATTTGAGAGGTTTGAATTTTTTAACATTACCCTTGCACCCCCAGTAAAAGCTCAGCTTGAGGTACTTGTTATCATGGTTCTGCATTCTGGGTCAAATTTAATAATTGAGTTTACTGCTCTTGTTTCTTAGACATTATCCTAGAATTTTAGTTTCTTGTTTTTATTTGAGAATGTATATTCATTTTAATTACTGATAGGCTTAGATTTACCTTTACCAGTTTATGGTTTTTGTATTTTTACTTTCTTTTTTCCTTTCTTATTGCCTTTGTTCTTTTGTAATAAGTTCATTTTCCTCATCTCCATCCCACTGTACTCCTTTAGTTAGCATGTGGGCTCGCCTGTTAATGCTACTCTTGAGCTGCTTTTTATATGTCTGCTTAAAAGGCACCGAAAGCTAATAAGTAGCCAGACTTCTAACCCTTTAATGTGAGTATCTAAATATTGTTCCTGTCATCTAGGATTTTAGCTTTATGTATTTGCTCTACTAATTTTGCTTTTAAATTTCTATTTTATGCAAGCACTATTTATAATTGTCCATGTAGTTCACTTTTTGCTTTTAATTCTTATAATCAAATGTTATTCGTGATTAAAATGTTAACATTTTAAGTGAATTTTCTTTAGGGGCACTCTTGTAAACAGCTCAGTGGGTGGGGTTTTTTGTTTTGGTTTATTTGAAAATATTGTTACTGTGTCTCACCCTTGGAGAGTGCTGCCATGAATGTAATTTTAAGAGGAGAATTAGCTTTGCATGATCAACACATTGAACTACTTTTTGGATTTATTTTTTAATAAGTAAATTATTAGTAATTTCCCCCTTTCTATTTAATTTACATTTTCCCTTTAGACTCATTATAATGTCTATTCATCTTTTTTCTGTGAATTTGTTATAGTTTTTAACAGATCCTATTTTGGATTTGTTGGACTACTTTGGGCATTCTTTTCACCAAAACATTTGTTTTTCTTTAGATATTATTTTGTCCCCCTTTCTGTTACCATCTTCTTGAATTTTGCTTTAGACATATGTTAAATCTTTTCCTTCTCTCTTACATATCTTAAATTTATCTTCCTATATTTTACTTGTTCATCACTGTATGCTTCCTGCTGGGTAATTCTTTTCAATTCATCTTCTCAATTCAGTAATCCCATTTCTAGTTGCATTTTAACATAGTTCCTTTGTTTCAGTTTGGGTGATTTCTGTTGAGTTATATCATTTTTGAATTTCGTTGAGTCTAATGGATTTGTCTAAAGCACCCTTCATCTCTATTACCACATTTTTTTGTTTCTAACATTTACATTTTACTGTCTCACATTTCTTACATGTGTCTTCCGAAATTTCTCATCTAAATGTTGTATATATTTTTCCAGAGGGCCCTTACTATATTAATTGTTGTTTTAAATTATCTGTTATAGCATATGGATCAGTCCTTATTTTCATAATGCTCTGTTGATTGTATTGTGTTTTGGTAATGTGAAGATTTAAAAACCTATCTTTATCAGAGTCATAAATTTTTATTATGCTTTTAATTTTAGATTTAATGGCATTATATAAGGCAGTTAAGACTTAAAGGTGATAGGGTTTTAGACCCAGAAAGGAACATATTTCTTCTACTAGCGTTTTACTAGGGTTGGAATTTTTTATTTAGATAGTTTGAGTGCACCACTTGTTGCAGTTTCTCTTATGTTACCTGGTACTTAGATCTGTAGGAAGATATTTCTACAGTATTCCTGCTCCACTCTCAAGTTGTAGACCTTCCCTATGCTTTTATGCCACAGACAGAGGCTCTTTTCTGATTCCTATCTTTCCTCTAAAAATTGCGGGCTGGCCAAATAGCTCATCTGACTAAAGCACCTGCTTAGGCAGAGCTCCTGGGCCAGCCCCGCCCCTGGGGCATGCTGAGCTAGTGACTTTTTTTTTTGGAGAAGGAGGGCCAGAACTGGGGATTGAACTCAGTCCCTTGGGCTTGCCAGGGAAGCATTTATTCCACTGAGCCATCTCCCCAGTGGTGACTGGGACTAGGCGTGGTGGTGTGCCCCTGTAATCCCAGCACTTAGGAGTCTGTCAGAAGTCTCAGTCACCGGCTCATTTTGCCTTGGGGGCGGGGCCAGGACTTTATGGAGCCAGGGATCAAACCCTGGCCCCTGCCCTCTGCCAAGGCAGGTACTTTAATCTGCTGAGCCCTTAAGCCTCATGTAGCCATAGGAGAGTGCTTTTCAGAGGTGGCTGGATCTAGAGAACAAAGATGTGTGATTACTAAATTCAGAGTAGGATTAAGGGTGCCCCCACCTCCGTTGTGAGTGCTACTCACCTTACGGGCAGTAAGGGACAGAAGAGAGTCACTGCTTGCTTGCAGCTTGCTGCCTTCTGCCTGGCATGAAGTAGTTCTCCATACAGTACCCCTCTGCCATGCCATCTTGCCATGGAGCCAGTCAAGAATGATCAGCAATCTCTACAAACTGTGAGCTAAATAAAGCTTTCCTCCTTTAACTCAGGTGTCAGGTATTTTGTCTCAGAAACAAGAAAAGACAACTACAGTACTTCTAAAAGGCTTGGTGCATTATAGGAATATGCTCTGTCATTTGACTACTGTTTTTTCATCTTTAATTCTGCCTAATTTTCATCTCTAACCCCTGATTTTCATCCTTCCTTCTCTCATAATGAAATTTCCTTATTGTTGCATGATAGTGCTTTTTGTTACTGTCATTTTTCGTTTTTTTCTTTTTGTTACTATGGCTTTGATTTTTTGCAGCACTTAGGGAGTGAACCCAGGACATTGTGCATGCTAGGCTCATGCTGTCCTGCTCTGCTACATCCCACCCTCAGCCTCCTGAGTATTGGGATTACAGGTAGGAGTGTGCCACCAGGCCTAGCTCAAGTGCCTTCATACAAGGTTTTGTATTTGTTTTTGCCAGTTGCTTATGTACATTGTCAGTCCTGAACTTCTTTGAATTTACTTTGTGCATAAGATCTTATGAATTCAAACTATAGACCTCATGAAGATGGATTGTGGTGCTGAATTCTAAGGTGAAAGGAGTTTTTATTTCGTTGCTCCCCCAACCCCTTCTGTTAATATCAGACAAGTTTTCTCCATGTCCCTCTGCTTACACCTTGCTCATCTCTTCCAATTGGATTCTAGCTATTTGGGATCAGCTTTTTAAGATCTCCAACTGGAGTTTTCAGCTTTGCTAAGTTGTTTTCTCTAGTTTCTCATTGTTTTTAACCATCAAATGGAGGTGTTTATGAACTTATTTTTTAATCTCATGTTTTTATTATAGCATTTATATATATTTTGTGTTCGATTAGAACTTTTTGAAGGCATTTAATCACTTATACTCATGCAATAAAAGCTGTTTTGTAATTAGACTAACTTAGAAGTTATAATTGTTGAATGTGTAGGTGTGCTTAACAGCCTTCACTTCTGGTAAGTGACTTTTGTTAGAGGATATGTGCTTATGTGTGCAAGAGAGACTGTTTCCTGGAAGGAAGCTGTGGTCTCTAGGTCTTTATAATCACAGCGTCTTTAATGTTTTGAGCACATAAGCTTTGTCTTATATGGTCTGTGTTCTTGAAGCAGTTTCTTGCCAGAAATAAATGAAGCATCCTGATGAGCCTTTTAAGATTCCATAGACTGTCAGTTACATGGAAAAATTGGATATTTAATCAAGAATGTGAACATGTGTTTCAGGTAGAGAATTCTAAAGATAATGAAGATAATATTCTGCAAAGAGAAATTCCTGCCAGACAGTCTCGACGAAGGTTTCGAAAAATAAATCACAAAGGAGAGCGCCAAACCATAATTGATGATGTGGACATTAATAGCTACCTTTCTGTGAGTATATTTAGGAAAATTTCATGCCTCTTTCATTATGTACATGTACAGCATCTTTAATTGACATATTTTTTGGTAAATACCAAGCAAGACTTTACATGTACAAGTTTTGGACAGGCAGTTATACCTGTATAATTTTGAAGAATATTGCTTCATTAAATTGGTTAGAAATATTCTAACAGTGGGAATTTTGCTTTTGTTTTAAATCATGTAAAAAACCTTCCCCTCCCCTTTTGATTTTAAAGAACTCTCCATGTAATTTATTGGCTAAGTGGTATATAGGGTATAAATTAGAGTCCAAAAATTCAGATAATAGGTTCATGAAGAGGTTTTCTCCTAATGTGATTGAAGACATAAAAAAATAAAAATACAGTAATTCTTCCCTTGAAATGTGGAACAATTATATAATGTATAATATATAATGTTTGTCTGCAGAAATGTACAAATGTTCAGTGTATGTTTTCATGTGAAAATATTCAAAAATAAGCAGATGAAGTATTAATTTTGTAACAGTAGAAATATAAGTTATTTCTTCAGAAATCTTTAATTTGCTTGTTGTAGAAAACTTTTTAGATTGAAAAATAGCTAAATTAAAGAAGAGAGGGTGAATGAACAAATCTATGTGTTTTTGGTTTGGGGGTTGGTTGGTTGTTGGTTTGTTTGCAGCAGTTTCTTGCCAGAAGTAAATGAAGCATCCTGTTGAGCCTTTATGAATCTTTTATATTGGACCCATAATGCTGGAGATTAAACCCAGGGCCCCAGTGTGCTTGGCAAGTGCTCTACCTCTGAGTCACATTCCTAGTCCTCCAGGTGTATTTTGAGCTGACAGGTTCCACAGTTAGCTGTTCTCCAAGGACTTGTGATCATCAAACTTTAAGAAGTGCCACCAGGCATGGTGATGCACACCTGTAATCCCAGAACTCAGGAGCCTGAGGCAGGAGGATCATCTTGAGTTTCAGGCTAACCTGGGCGGTGAGTTCAAAGCCAGCCTAACTATACTGTGAGACCCTGTCTCAAATAATCCAAAAAGGATACAAGACATGTACAACGTTTTTCCCTCTGTTTATGTCTCTGTAAGTGTTAATCAGGGGAAAAGGGATATTGATAGTAACAAACTTTTGGGCTTTTAGTTATCAAAAACAGAAATGTAGTCATTCTATATTCAGAATAAGATTTAGGAAGATGCTTCTGCTAAAATAAGTATTAGATGTAAGTCAGCTTCTAAAGATTTTGTCATATCTGCCTAATTTCATTGATTAAATGCATTCTATTTCTGAAAATGAATAATCACTGTCACAAAATGTATTGTTGCCTCCACACTGCACAAGGTTCATTTCTTGTTATTATTATTATTTAACAAATTTTATGCCATATATCACTAATCAATATAAGTTAAATTATTTTACCTTATGTGCATCTGTTTGAAAAATTAAAAATTCATTCGCATCACCTACACACTACTAGTAGGCATTTCATATTGTTTTGTTTTTGTGTTTTGTTTTAAGTCACTATGAAATCAGCCTGGCCTTGAGCTCATGTCCATCCTCCTGTCTCATCCTGAGTGCTACGGTTGTAGGTGTGTGCCACCACCTACAAGACTTAAAGGTTTTTTTTTTTTTAACTTTAAAACCTAAATATAGCATGTCAAAATCCTTGAGTCCTGTTAGATGATCTTTTAGACAATTATTTTTAGTAATTACATAATACTTCTTTATACCAGTATGCCATGATTTAGTTGGCTCCCAGTATTCGGTCATTTAAATTGTTTAAATTGTTTCCACTTCCGCAGTATTTTATTTTGATGAACATGGGTTACTTATACATATTAATGAAGTTCTGTGTGATATCCTAACACTTGTATTCAGCATACATTCATCAAACCCAGCCTTTATCTATCATCTATCAGTGCCATGCCCCATTTTTCTCAGCATACAGAAAACATTGTTTTACTCTCAGATCAACTTTTTTTAATCTTCTACATTGAAAAAGAGAGCATAAGGTGCTTATCCTTTTGTGTCTGGCTTATTTACTTAAAATAATTAAGTAAATGAGAAACAGCAGAGCCATAATTGAGAGAATTAAGGTTACTCAAAACAACTAAAAACAGATTGATTTTATGATATGCTGCAGCTATCCTTCTTATCTGGTTTCATTTTACTATAAAAGACTCGATTTTCCATTATGGTTGAATGATACTATGTATATTATATATAAAATCATGTAGAATTATATATAAAATTATATATACACACACATAAAATTATCTTCATTCATTCATCTCTTAGTTGGTACCAACGTTGATTGCATATCCTATATTGTGAATAGGGCCACAGTAAGCATGGTAATGTGGATATCTTTTTCATGTGTTTTATTGCATGGATGTATACCCCAAAGTAGGATAGCTGTAACATATCGAATATGATAATCTGTTTTTAGTTGTTTTGAGTAACCTTAATTCTCTCCTCAGCTATGGCTCTGCTGTTTCTCATTCCTACAACAGTATGTGAGAGTTGATTGCTTTTCCATATCTCATGAGCATTTTGCTTTGGATATTACTCATTCTTTTATATTACTCATTCTCACTGGGATGAAATGATGCCTCATTGTTTTATTTTCATTTCTTAGATAGCTAATGATAAGGAACATTTTAAATACGTATTTGTGGCCATTTATATTTATTCTTCCACTTTCTCTTCTTCAGTGGGAATTGAACCCAGGTCCTTGCCCATGCTATCCAAGGGCACTTCTTTTTGTTTTAAGATAGGGTCTCACTAAGTCACTCAGGCTAACCTGAACTTGAGATCCTCCTGCCTCAGCCTCCTAAGTAGTTGGGATTGCAAGTGTGTGCCATCATTTTTAGCTTTTTATTTACTTTAAGAATATCTGTTTATATCATTTGCCCATTTAGTTCGACTAAATGGAGCTTTTGTTTTTATTGTTAATGTTTTTGAGTTCCTTCTACCTTATGGATAGTAATTCTGTCAAATGAATGGTTATCAAATATTTTTTCCCATTCTGTGCCTTACCACTTTGTTCTGGCAATTGTTTTCTTTGTTGCATAGAAGCCTTTTCATTTGATTCAGTTCCATTTATCTAATTTTGCTTTGCTTATTTGTGTTTTGGGGGTCATAGCCAAACAATTTAGGTCATAGCCTATACTAATTCCTAAAAATGATTCCCTTATGTTTTCTTCTAGTAATTTCAGAGTTTTATGTTTTGCATTTAGGTTTCTTGATCCTTTTTACTTAATTTTTATACAGCATAAGCAATAAGATTATTTCAGTCTTCTCTGTATGGATATTCATTTTCCTCAGCACCATTTAATAAAGCGACTGTTCTTCAATATATGAAGTAATTAAAAAATATAGTGAAAAAACAAAAAATATGGCGAATGTTAAATTATTTTTAAATTTATTACAGGAAAAGATATATTATTAATTCCCCTCAAAATACTCCCTCTTGCTTCTAACATCCTTAATCCATCATCCTTGCACCCCCACCTCCTTCTTTTTGGTGCCTGGAATTGCACTCACAACCTCACACTTGCCAGGCAGGCACTATACCACTGAAGTGTATCTCTGGCATTCTTCCTACTTTCTGAAGCAGTTCTAGAAAGTGTCTTTTGTGAATGCCTTTAGTTGCATTGCCATGGTTGCCACATGCTGAATGATTCAAAACATTTACCTTTGTTGATTATTTTAACTTCAGGAAACAGCAGGTCTGGTGCTAGATGCTTTGAATAAGGTGGCAGGAATGATGACATAAAGGTTCCCTTTTTTTTAAAGGGATCAGTGTCATTGTGTACTTTTTTTCTTGTACAGTTTTAATTTGGGGGATATTATCAAAATATTCTGTCTCTTGAGTAATTTTTATTTGTAAATTAGTCTCTTCATGATACTTTTACACAATCTTGCAACAGTAGATAGGGAGTATCACAGTGCATATCCATCCACATAAATCAAGCATTTTATTCAATTATATCAAGAAAGTTCCTTTAATACTAATTTAAATAATTCAGACACATTCAGAATACTGCCTTGGTAGTTTCTAAATCATTCAAAACTCCCACTTTCCCGCTAAGTTTGGTGACCCACTACATCATGCTGTGTAAGACTTCACCCTGTATCACTCTGGTTTTCTTGATTACCTTGCCTGGTTCCATGAGCCAACAGCCTGGAGTTCTGCTTCCTAGAAACACTTGAACACTCATTAGAACAGTTTGCCTGATAACCTGGCTTCCTCCGCAAAGAATGTTAATTGTGTCAGTCAGAATCTGATGCCAATTAAGTGGTGACAACTGTACCAATAAACAAGAATATGCTTTTCCATGGCTAGGAAGGGAGACTGCTACAACAGACAGGTCCCAAAAACACGTGGAGATTCATTGTGTATTTTCTTTCATAATTTTTTATTTAAAAATATTTTGATAGGACTGGGAAGATAGCTCAGCAGTCTCATAAGCACCTACCTGGCAAGCGCAAGGACCCAGGTTTGATCCCTGATACCACTGTGGGCCTGGAACTAGACGTAGTGGCACACACCTATAATCCCAGTGCTAGGGAGGCTAAGATAGGAAGATCATTAAAAGTCTGAACTATGTACTAAGACCCTGTATCAAAAACAATATTTTGATCACATTCTGTATGTTTTTAGTACCCTTCTTAAGAATCAGTTGGCTATAGATGCCTGGTATTACTCTTGAGAGTCTTAATGCATTGGTTTATGCCAGTACCGTTCTGTTTTGTTACAATATTATTCTGTGGATACTTAAAATCAGGTAGTACTGTGGTGCCTCCAGCTTTGTTTTCTTTGTCCAAGATTGCTTTTACTATTTGGAGACTTTTATATGCTTCTATGTAAATTTTAAGATTTCTCTTTCTAGTTTGTGACGGTTTTGTTTATTTTTTGTCTTTTTGAGACAGGGTCTCATTGTGAAGTTCAGGCTGGCCTTGAGCTCACTTTGTAGCCCGCACTGGTTTCAAACTCACAGTGATCCTCTTGCTGCAGCTTCCTGAGCGCTGGGATTACAGGTGTGCACCACCATGCCCAGCTGTTTTTTTTTCTAGTTTTCTGAAGCATGTCATTGTCACCTTGATGGAAATTTCATTGAATCTATAAATTGCTTCAGGGGCCAGGGAAGATAGCTCAGTAGAATAAGCGCTAGGTACTGAGTTCAATACCCGGTACTGCAAAACAAATAAATAAATAAACAAATAATCACTTCAGGTAGTATTAATTTTCCCAATATTATATGCACAGGAGGTCTTTGCTTTAAGTGTGTCTTACTCAGTTTCTTTCTTTTCCCCATACTGTTTCATAATTTTCATTGTGCAGGTCTTTCACTTTCTTGGTTAAATTCATTTCTAGATACTTATTTATTTTTGTAGCCATTTATTTATTTTTAATGTAGCTATTTTAAATAACATTACTTTCATGATTGTTTTTTCAGCTAGTCCATTAGGGTCTACAAAATACTCATTTTTTTGTTGTTGTTCTTTGTGTATTCTGCAGCTTTACTGAATTCATGGGTCAGTTGTAGTAGGGTTTTTTGCAGTCTTTAGGCTTTTCAATATATGGAATCATACCATCTGCAACAGAGATGATTTCATTTTCCCTCTTACTATTTGTATGGCTTTTCTTTCTCTTGATTGCTCTGGTTCAAACCCCAAAGGCCTCATTTTATAAGAATGATAAGAATAGATACCATTGTTGATCAAAATGTTGAAAGCATCCTTTCAGTATATTAGTTATGTGTTTTTTTGTATGCAACCTTCATTATATTGAAGTACAGTCCTTCTGTATCTAATTTGTTTGTAGTTTTTATCATAGTGATGTTGAATTTCATCAAATACTCTTTTTGCATCTATTGAGATGATGATTTTATCTTTAATTCTGATGTGACATAGTACTGTGTATTCATTTACTTATGTTGAACCACCTTTGCATTTGTGGTACAAATCCAGCTTAATCTTGGTGAATGATCTTTTTCATGTGCTATTGGATTATACTGTTATTTTATTGAGTTTTTTGGAATAGTTTGAGAAAATTGGCATTCGTTCCTAGAGCTTTGATAAAATTCAGGAAAGCTGCACAATCACGGGGTTTTCTTTGTTGGGAGATTTTTTTTTTACTGATTTAATATCATTACTTGTTAGTCTATTTTCATGGTTAAGTTTTTATAGAGAGCACTTATGTTTATTTACTTATTGTTTTGGATTTTCTAATTTGTTAGCTTACAGTTTTTCATGATCTGTAGTACTCTGTTGTAATGGTACAAGTTGTGATGTCTCTATACCACCCCCCCTTTTTTTCTTAGTAGCCCAGCTCAGTTTGTCTGTTTTTATCTTTTAAAGAAACCAATTCTACATCCTATTGATTTTTCTTATTATTTTAAAGTCTGTGTTATTTATTTGTGCTCTCATACATACCATCTCTTTCCTTCTAATTTTGGTTTTGATTTCTTCATGCTTTTCTAGGTCCTTGTTCATACCAACTGGAGATGCATCATTAGGTTGTTTGTTTGAAACCTTTCTTTTCTCTTATTATGGCCACTTACTGCTATAAACTTTGCTTTTAATAATGCTTTTTGCTATATCCTGTAAGTTTTAGTATGTTATATTTTGATTTGTTTTGAGGAAATTTTAAAACTCTCCTTTTGATTTCTTCAGTGTCCTGTTGAAAGTATATTCAGTCTCTGTGTACTTGTATAATTTTTAAGGTTTCTTTTGTTGTTTATTTCTACTGTAATTACATAGTCATCAGAAAAGACAAATATTTCATTTTTTAAAATGTTGTTAATGGCACACTTTGTGACACATCTAAATCTCAGTATTATGGAGACTCACGCAGGAGGATTACTACAAGTTTGAGGCTAGTGTGGGCTGTATAGTTAAAAGGCAAGCCTGAACTAAATAGTAACACCCTGTCAACTTTTTTTTTTTTTTTTTTTTTTTAGTTAAGTCTTTTTTGTGGGCCAGGGGTATAGCTCAGTGGCACAGCAGTGCCTGAAGACTTGTTTTGTGTCTTAATATATGATCTATTCTAGAGAAACTTCCATATGCTAATAAAAAGAATGTATCCTACAGCTGTTGGGCAAAAGGCTCTATAGTTGTCTGTTAGGCTCCTTCAGTCCATAGTACTACTGTTTAACTCTGATGGTTCTTTGTTGTTGTGGCAGTGGGGGGGGGTCTGTTGATGAAAGTGGGATTTTAAGGCCCCAGAGTAACTGTTATGGAACCTCTCTCTCCTTTTAGATCTAATAGTGTTCGTTTTATAAAACTGAATGCTTCAGCAATAGGTGCATATATATTTACAACTCTTATGTCTTGTTCAGCTGATCGCTTGATCACTGTATATGATTTCTGATCACATTTGTTTCTAGGGTATATTGTCCTAGAGTATTTTGTCAGATACAAGTATAGCTACTTCTGCTCCCTTTTAGTTTCTTTTTGATTCTAGTATTTTTTTTTTTTTTTATTTTGCTCCATCTGTTTGGGTTTAATCAAAAAGTGAGGGTTTTTTAGGCAGCATATTATTGGGTTTTTTTAATCCATTCCATGTGCATAATTTAATTGGAAAATTTATTTTGGATGCATTCAAGGTTATTATAAGTTAAAAGTCCTATCATTTTAAAAAATTTTCTCCTAATTGTTTTAAATAAACTTTATCTTTTTTCTCTGTTGTTAATCTTTGTGGTTTAATGGTTTGCTGTACTGATAGGATTAATTCTTTTCTTTCTGTTTTTCTTTTTCTTTTTTTTTTCTTTATTTTTATTTTATTAAAATACAAATGTCAATCAGACAGTTTCAAAACACCTTAACCATACAGAGTTGATGAATTAATACATTGCAAACTGTTTTCATAACGTTTTGGTATTGTACAAGGTGCATACATGATATTATATTTACAGGTTTTTTTTATAGCTGAATTATATCAAAAATTCAATAATTATTTACCTAGTGGATG
>PVKA01032455.1:0-7500 GCA_004027165.1 Ctenomys sociabilis
TTGCTTAACAAGGTCTTTTGACATTTTTATTTTCTTATTCTTTTAGGTGAAACTGATCAATTTATAAATTGATATAAGATATCCTGTAGAAAGTTTAATTGATGCTGATTTATATCTAAACATTAATTTATAGAATACCAACTTTCTCACATTTTAACCTTTGCTTACTCAGGCATGAGGTATCTGTTTTTCCTCAAGTCTTCATACGTACAATTGTGGTTTAAGTATTTCCTTTGAATACATCTTTTTCTGTCGTTGTTAAATTTCTCAAAGTACTCCTAAGCTGGTGACCTTATTAGTACTTGGAACTCTTATAGTAGGTGAATAGAAGGATTTAGATGCAAACAAAGATGAATAATCTATGATAGACTTTTTTTTTCAGGATTTATTGTGATTTTTTTTGCTAAAAGTTTTACTGAGCTACAGTTTACATGTTACAAGGTCATATATAAAATGTTCTTGTTGAAATAACCTTTTCACATACTCAGAACTGAACAACCATCACTGTGACCAATTTTAGAACATTTTAGTCACCACTTAAAGATATCTCATACCTTTCATAACAATCCTTTAAAATGGGTGAGAACTAGGGGATTTTGTTTCTGTAGATTAACCTGTTTCTGGAGGTTTCATACAAATTGAATTATCAGATAAAAATGGACTTTTAAAGAGAAACAAATGTAACAAAGTATCTGCTAAGTCCATTATAAGTTTCCAAAAAGTTAGTCTTCAAAATAGTCATTTAATATTAATATTAATTCTGCTGTAGATAAGAAAACATATGTCTGAGAGCTTGAGCAATCCATGCAGTTATATGACTGGGATGAACCTGGATGCTTTGATGGGATGTTTGACCATATAACTTTTGCTTTCACATAGTGAGATTTCAACAGTATCTCTCCCACACTCTTACCTGTATGCTCCTCAGTGCATTGCCCAAAGCCCAAACACCAGCATGATTCTTCTGGCATTGTGAGAGCTGAAGCAGGAAAGAAGGACACACTCATGAACCACCGAAATTTTTTTTTCAATTTCTCAACATCAGATATTCAGAATGGGTAACTGGGGATCTTTGCACCGATCAACTCACAGAGCCATGGGAAATTATAACCCAAAGCTGAAGAGAGCCTCAGAGACCACCTGTTTTAGCTTCCTCATTTTATTGATGAAGAAAGTAGGACATAGAACAAAGAAGTAATTTGCAGAAGTTCATATAGCTTAAATCCAGTGACAGGGAATTATTTTTCGTCTGTTGTTAGAGGAATGAATGTACGAAAGGTGAAAGTTCCCTCTGCAATAACTTCACAAAGTGAGTTAAAAAGAAAGTGAAATAATGTTGCAAAAAGGTCACTGAATTAGGTCAGGAGATATGAGTTCCAACACTAAAGCCAGCACTAATTTACTAAGAAATTAGACAGGTCATTTGACCTCTCTCGACTTCTGTTCTTTACCTAGAAACAAGGGGTTTGGAATAGACTACGATTTTGGAAGGCTGGCACTTACCAAACACTCAAGAAATTTTGTTGAATGGGTGCATAAGTGAACTTTTGCTAAAATTCTAAATGTTAAATCTTTCTATTTGGGGAAGATTCATAGCGAAGTACATAACTGAAGAATGGAAGAGGGAGTAATCAACTTTTCGGAGAACAAGCACAATAAATTTAAATACCTCTAAGAATAAGTACATGGATATATTTTTTAAAAATATATGAAAGGTCACTTCTTCAACAAATAGGAGTGGCTGATTACCCAACACTTAAGTGTTCAAGACACATTAGCTAAGATAATAATAGGCCTATTCTCATTCGTATCATGACAGCAGTTAATACATCAGAATGTGTGGATGGGAGCATCAAACCGTTTCTTTTATAATGTCTTAATTTTGTATGTTTATTTCCTTTGGGAAGAAAGAGCACTTCAATCTTGTTTTAAATACGAAAAGATTTCATCATGTTTTAAGGACTAATAGTCACTTACTCATTCAAGTAATATTTATTCAATACTTACAATGCATTCATACGCCAAGGCAAAAGAGTTATCCTAAAATGGAAAAAAATTTAAATGACACAAGAATGTGAGTGCCTAAAGCTGTTTGTTTAAACCTTCACAGGTTGAAACTTTCACAGTACAGAGGCAGAGCAGATGATGTGTGTGGAGGGGGTGAGTGGGAGGGCAAAAAGTGCAGCTCTGTAAGCAGGAGGTGGAACAGGCAGCAGAAAATGATCACATTGACGGATTTCTCCTCCCTCTCCCACCTCCCATGATGGAATAATAATAGGGATCCTTTCCATGTGTATTGTATCACCCTTCAGAGTTTACAGAATGCTTTCACACTCATTATCTTCTTTGATCCTCCCCTAAAAGAGGCATAGCCATCTTTAAAAGAGGCAACGACCAGGATTTGGAAAGGAGAAAATGGGGGGCGGGGTCTCAAGGAAGTTAAGTGTTTTTTCCAGCACTTCCATTACTTCCATTCAGTCCTGTATTCTTTCCTCCAATATTTCCGTTTAGAGGTCTAAGGTGCAGACTTCTCCTGGATGGGTTGCTGTGCTAAACTGCATAATGGTTGGCATCAGGAGTTAAGCCCAATGGTTAGTTATGCCAGAAATCAGTGAATTATTGCCTTAAATAAGCGACCCCTCTTCATCTCCAAATTGTGTGTGCGTTAGGGGCTACTAAGGAAATGGAGTATAGAGATTATATTTCAGATAGCCTCTCAACACTATATGTCCATCCAAAATGATACTGACTGATACACAATGCCTCTATTTCCACTTTTTGAAATACGGAGAGAAACATAATAAAATGTATGTGATAGTCATGAAGGAATTGAGATAATAGTTCACTGAGCATCTCATGTACAGCAAATGTTTTACTTACATTTTTAAAAAAATTTAATCCTTACTACTACCCCATAACATAGGTCCTACTGGTGTTCTCCTACAGAGTGAATCAAAGCTTAGATAGTTTATGTCCTAAGTCATGGAAGTAGTGGTCTCCACCAAGATTCAGGTAGGTCCATCTGACTCAGAATCAGAGATCTTAACACTAAATCAAGTAACGGACCTTCATTTTCTTGTAAACTAAAACAGGTACTTCTTTCTCTCCATCTTTCTCTGTCTCTTTTTTTGTCTCAATCTGTCTCTTCTCTTCTCTTCTCTTCTCTTCTCTTCTCTTCTCTTCTCTTCTCTTCTCTTCTCTTCTCTTCTTCTCTCCACTCCTCTCCTCTCTTGTCCTCCTCCTCCTCCTCTTCTTCTTCTCTTCTTCTTCTTTTCTCTCTCTGTTTCTCTGTCTGTCTGTCTCTCTCTCTTACTCTCTCTCTTTCTCTCTCCTTCCTTCTGTATTAACTTAATTTTTTTGCAATATTGAGGATAGAATCCTTGATCTTACACATGTGCTACAAATGCTGTACCACTGTGTTACACCCCCACTCCAGAATTTTCTTTTTAATCACATTTACAACAGCTCTTCAGGGTTCCCATTTTATAGATCTAGCCAAATACAAGAAGCCCCTCCAGAGACCACTTACTGATGACTAACCAGAGATCTAAGGATATTCTCAGTTGTTTGACATTCTGTACATGAAGATAGAGCTGAAGGGACTCATGATTTCTCTTGTCTGGTGCTCCTCCAAGGGGAGGACTGTGTCAATTGTATGAGGCAGCAAGGCAGTATCAGTGATAGCCTCTGATCTTAGGAGAGGAGACAGAAACTAATGTCCTTAGCATTAGTACCATCTGACTTTGACCATTTTGTCAGTTATTTTTTCATGCTAAGCCATATCTGCTGAGTCTTTGTGAAAGTCACAGTTCTGTGTCAGCATTTCCTTTGCCCCAAGCATAGGAAAGCTAATTGAGGATCAGCCAAAAGATGCTTGAATTCAGAGAGGTTTGGTTGTTACTTGATTTCTCTTTCACAGGATCCAAGTTTGGGCTTCAAATTTGAACTCAGTTTCTTCTCATCAATAACGGGCATTCTGACTGGTTGTCAGTGATGAGATGGTCATGGGACTGAAAGCAATCTACTGATCAACACATACAGTGAGTACTGGCCACTTCAGTTTTGGAAATAATGTCAGTTACCACTATTGAGGGTAGGGTTTGTCTTTGCAGTTGAAATTAGTTGACATATTTAACTTATTGATACCTCATTTCCAATAATTCCTTGGTCATGGTTTCTAAGGGGGAGAGAGATTGAGATAGACTTCCACAGAATCAAATTTTTCCTAAGAATCCTTAGAGCTGTGTCGGTGAAAAGCACAAACTCTCATTCTTTCAGAAGATGCTGTTACCTTTTGCCCATGGACACTTACTTTCTTTCCTAGTTTTGTTCTTTGTATTCTCTGTGTTTTTCTTACCCCCTTTGTCTTCCTTCCCAGTTGCCTTTAGCCTTTGCATCTTCCATGGTATACCTGGAAAATAGTGACAATCTTTGGAAAGGTATCTAAGGTGAAACTATAGATCAAGGAAAATGTTGGCCAGTGCCATGGATCTACTGTTTTTGGGACAGTATTTTATCTATATCACCCAATTTTCTCTTCTCTCTTTCTTCAAGCATATCTAAAGAGCTTTTACATACCTGAGAATCATTCTCAGCAGTGTCAATGGAAAATTCATCAATAGTGACTGAATTCATCCTTATTGGTATGACAGACAACCCTTGGCTTGCAATCCCTCTATTTGGAGTTTTCTTTACTGTTTATATCATCACTGTAATGGGGAATCTGTGCCTTCTGGTGTTGATCCAAATCAGATCATGCCTCCACACCCCTATGTACTTTTTCCTCTCTAATCTTTCCTTTCTTGATATCTGTTCTTCTTCAGTCACCACCCCAAAGACTTTAGAAAATTTATTATTTCATCTGCGGGAAATTTCTTTCCTTGGATGTATGATTCAAATGGGTTTGTTCATAATCTTTGCCTCTGCTGAATGCAATGTTTTGGCTTCCATGGCCTATGACCGCTATATTGCTGTCTGTCACCCACTGCTATACCATGTTAGCATGTCAAGAGCCCATTGTCTCCTCCTGGTAGCAGGATGCTACCTTGGAGGGTTAGTTAACATGGTTGCTGTAACAACTTCCATCACACAACTATCATTCTGTCAGCCACGTACCCTCCCACACTTCTTTTGTGACATCCCACCACTGTTAGCACTAGCTTGCGCAGATCCCTGGCTCACCCATATTTTGGTTGTTGGCTGTGGGGCATTCACCCTGGCCACCTCCATTGTGGTGATACTTGTCTCCTATGTGTACATTCTCATGACTATTCTGGGAATTCCTTCACTTTCAGGAAAACAGGAAGCTTTCTCCACTTGTGCATCTCACTTGACTGCAGTCAGCCTGTATTATGGAACAACTATGTACACATACTTGCAGCCCTCTCAACATGGATCCCAGGTAGGAAATCAGATAGTCTCAGTATTTTATACAATGATGATCCCCATGTTAAATCCTCTCATCTATAGTCTGAGAAATGAGGAAGTAAACGTTGCTCTAAAGAAAGTACTGAGAAAAAGTCCTTAATCTTCTACTGAGTGCCTCAAGAATATAGTAAGTTTTATGAAGACTTGTCTACATTTTATTCACAGTGTTTTCCTTGCTTGCAAATGAAGCCTTGTTAAGAACAATTCAATTGCTCTGGCTAAGTGTTTAGAAGTAGTTGTTTTAGATAAACAGCAGAGCAATAGAGGGAAATTATAAACGCAAAGTAATGTATATATTCTGGTACAATTGCCTGATGAGAAATATTTAAGAAGGAAATAAGTATGTGGGTGTAAATATGTCAGTCTGATGGTGAACCTTTATAATCACTGTAGTTACAAGTTAAAATAATTCTGAGATAATAAGAAGGTTAGAAATCATATAATTTGACTGTCTTAGAGAAAAGAACATGATTGGGAATTGGGATGAAAATAACTGCTGCACAACTACATATTTAGATGGAGGATTTACATGCTGTAGCACAGACTAACTTAGATGCAGTCCCAGAGGCTCATTTCAGAAAACTCCTAATTGTATATGTTACTAATACTATATTACCACTTATTCCTTGAGGCTGTAAAATGAGTGTATACAAGACATTTTAGACTCAGGTTTTGAGATTTATAAGGATAAGTCTTAAGCAGCATGATACTCAGTAAATCAATAAACTTGGTACACCAATTAGATATTCATGATCCTGTGTAAATGACCCCAGGTCATCAGTGAGTGGACTCTTCAAACTTGAATTGAAAGCACAGTTTTTTGCATACACATTTCAAGTGGACCTGGATTAAGTCTGTTGCTCTTTTCCAATGTACTCACCACAAGCAAAACAGAACAGCGTGAGCATAAGCACAATTAATTCATTTATCCATGAACACTCAAAATTTGTAAAGACATATCAAATTTGTGAGTGATGTCCAAATGTTTTGGCTAGTGGAATTTGTGATGTAGCTCAGAAGTAGAGCAATTTGCCTAGTATATTTGAGCTCCATTAAAAAACAAAAGGACTCAAAATACACTGGGTAATAATCTACCCATCAAACCACACAATCCAATATATATCAGAATAATATAAAACTGTAATATATTTTAATTTTATGAGTGAGTAAAGTAAATCCTAGAAAGGATAGAGAGACCAAAATTTAATAACTACTTGGGGAGAGTTCATGCAATTAGTTCAAATTATAAAGAAAATATAAAGGAGTATTTATCTATACCTAGGTCAGATAATCACTGATTATCTAGGTCAGTTTATCTTTGACCTATACTCCTGAAAACTGTAGAGCATTAAGTAGCTTCCTGCACAAATTTCTAAAACCTCCTTGCCATGAGGAAGACAGTATGGTTCACTGGGGAGCCATGCACAAACCAATTCCCTTAGAGCCACAGATTATTTTTTTAAAAGTATTTGGTACAGGATCTCACTATGTAGCTCAGACTCATAATAATTCTCCTGTTTTCAGTCTCCCAAGCCCTGAGATTACAGGCATGTACCTCCACACCCAGTCTCAATGGCCAGCTTAATGTGCCTAGGGGCGTGGCCAGGGCACCATGTGGCACCGATGATCAATCCCATCCCTCTGCTTTACCTAAGCAGTTGTTTAGTCTGCTGAACTATCTCGTTGGCCCTTATAGCTGCAGATATTAAATCCAGCTACCTGCTAGAAGCCTACTGTGGTAGTTCTGGCATTCAAATTTAATGTTTCAAAACTGAATTTTTCTAAACCTGTACCTGCTCATCCTTTGTCCAGTTCTAAATTAATAACATTACTGAGTTTTAAAGCCCCAAACTCAGAGACAATCTATGACACTCTCTTCTGCTTTAATCCATATATTTAACCAATTCTCAGATCCGTCATTTTTCTCTCCCAAATGTCTCTTGAATTTGCCTATTTTCCACCACCATACACCTTGTCCTGGATCAACTATAGTCCTTTCTTGCCAGGATAGGTTAATCTTTTATCTTCCCAAATCTTCCCTGGATTTTATCAAATCTTTTTCTACCCAATGGA
>PVKA01032455.1:12500-25297 GCA_004027165.1 Ctenomys sociabilis
TGGTTATCAGATCAAGGAAAAATTATTTGTGAGTATATGTGACTTTTACTCCTGCTTCTCCAGCGCCAATCCTTAGCACCATGGATATCCTAGTGGTCTTGAAGTGTATCAGAGCAAGATGTTAAAGCACTAGAGTCTATGTGTGCTGGTTGAGATTGCACAAGACTCCTCTCAGTGAGAAAATGAGTGATCTGAGCAGCATGTGGTGTGGGGTTCTATGAGGTAAAGAAGAAAAGCTCTTTCCTTAGGGTGCTACAAGGTAATAACTACTGGCCTGTCTACATCTGCTGTTTAGAGTTTCCGGAGAAGTTGAACCTTCTCTCTGAGTATCTCTCCACAGCTGTGCACCCCTTCCCCACACAGCACACACTCACATGGGCTGGAGTCCTTTCCCTTGGGATGAGTAAGCAACTCCAGGTGACTGGCTCCAGGCCATGGTGCTCAGAGAACCATCAGGCCTGGGCCCTCAGACTGAGGAGCCTGCAAAGTAGGTTCAGCCTAGAACAAATCCTCATGCTGGATCAAGGGCAGATACTGTACTGGAGGCTCAGATCCTATGGTTCCCAAACTGGGTAGATGGTCCCCAGCTATTTTCCAAGGAAAGCACAATAAGAATTCCTGTGGTCCAAAGCTCACACTCCTTCTTGGATGTATGGGATCAGGTCAACCTATTCATGGAAGAATGTCTCCAACTGGCTTGGTGCATATTAAAGGGCCTGCTGGTCAAGCCTGAAGTGATAAGAAGGGGGTACTATAGACTGGATGGAAAGAACATGGAATCCCTATGAAGGAAGAAATCCTAGACCTTGTTACTAGCTGAGGTGAGGTGTCTGTACAACTGTAGTTCTAAGGGTAGAGTTCTAGGACCCAGAACACTAAAGGAAGCATTAGGAGAAAGTGACAGGCTTCTGAAGAGGCACTTTGTAAAATTCTCAGATATAGCTAGGCTGAGGGTAGTGTAAAGCCTAAATATGCAAGTCTATCAATAATCATTTTCTCTAGGCAATACATGTACAAATGTACTCTTGATTGCATGGTAGCATAGAGAAATGAGTGGGTAGAAAGATAGGAGATCGTAAAGGAAATAGGCATCAAGATCTTTCCCTTGGGGAGCATAAAATTTTGGCTCTAGAAAAAGGTTAAGCCCTTGGTAAAAGTAAAAAACAAATATGTTTTACTTTATGGTTTTCTTGAAATGTGATATGTAAGATGATTCTTTAAAGTCAAGTAAGTAGGGATGGCCAAATACCTCAGCAGATTAAAGCACCTGCAAGCAGGTTCAGGGGCTAGGGGTTCGATCCCTGGACCTGCCATGCCAACTCCGCACCCTGGAGCACACTGAGGAGACAATTGAGACTGGGCGTGTGCCTGTAATCCCAGCTCTTGGGATGTTGTAAACAGGCAGATCATTATGAGTGTGATCTAACAGTGAGACCCTGAACACCTGTAGATCCTTCCCTAAAATGCAAATAAATAAATAAAGTTCAGTAAGTTCCCACTTAGATCCTTTTTAATTTCAGACATATGAGCATACATTTTTTAAAAAGTAATCTTGATTCATACCAACAAAATTGTTAATTTCTTTTCAGTAGGAATTGTCACCTTCTCCTCACCTGCTGGTTGACTTTGATAGCTAATTGAATTACCTAAAATTACCTTTTCCTGATTATGAGGGAATCATGTGCCATTATTGGGAAAATGGAAAATATGGAGAAGAGGGGCATATAAATCTGTCATGCTCAGTACTAAGAGCCAGCCATGGTTAGCATTTTAGTACAAAGACTCTTAATCTTCTTTTTAAAATATATTGCATAAATGTGAGCCTGTGTGTGTGTGGAGGGTGGTGCATGCGCATGTGTATGCAAATGTATTTGTAATAGAATGACAGTGCAATACTATTTTGTACCTTGACCTTTTCACTTAAAATATATTGGGAAAAATACGCACATCAAAAAGCATTCTTTCTTTTGAATTTAGTGGTTGCATAATACAACAGTGTATGGATGAGCCCTATGACTAATTGTTAACAAAGAACTCTGAAAAGACTGATGGAAAGAACATATAGCTAACAATAGCTTCTATCAGTGTGCTCAAAAGAAGAATGAAATACACAATTTGGGACATGACTGCACTTTATTAAATGCATAAATAGGAGCACAAGCTAAATGAAGTTACTGGAAAAAATTATCTCCTGTGATCAAATCTCATGTGAACACAAGATTTTAAATGAAACTTTAATTTAAGCAGTTGGAAAACAGAAGTGGTTGGCATTCTGAAAGGTTTTGCCAGACATTCATCCTCAGATTACAGAGAGAAATATGCAGATGACTGCAGCATAAGGCATTTAATCTAAATGATCTCATCCCAGCCAGTGTCTATCTGAAGAGTGAGGATGGGAGTATCCAAGACTATTATACTCTTGGAAACCTAATTCCAAGTTTGCCCTGGGTTTCTACTACAGGCTGAGGCAGGCAGGAGGGAGCCTGGGAGTATAACAACCTGTGCTTGTCTCGCAGCAGACAGTTTGCTGATGTAGCAAGGACGAAGGACATTGATATATACAGTGCAAAGAAAGTTAAAGCCTTCCAAAATACAAAAGAACAGGAACAGTACAGATTTGATCAAAGGTTGATCAAAGGAAGAGGGTCCCAGAAGAAGTGGTCAGGAAATGAAGTTGAATAATGAAAGGTGAAACACAAGAGCTGGTAAGGACACTAGAGCTGAGGGTGCTGTCATGATGCTTGGAAAACAGGTTAGACAAGAAAACCCTAGTCATGGGACATTGAGTGGGAGGAATCTTAAGCAGGACCCAGACGGAAGTGGGGCCTGTCTCCAATGAGGAGAACCAGCTAGTTTCTCTGCCATAGTGATAGCATATAGAGGAGGAAAGCCCAAACAAGGATTAAAATAAAGGTAAATATGAAGAAGATCTGTTATCTAGGAGAATGAACCTGGCCTTCACACTGGTGTTCCTTGGCATGATCACCCAAAAGCACCTGGAATAGAACTCCTCAAACAAACTGACATCTAAAGGACAGTATCAACTCAATTCCCTCCTCCACACTAGTGAATGTTTCAGTTCCTAATACTCTGAGTTGTCACAAACTCAGCATAGGCAATTTATAGTTATCCCAAGGGGTAAAACCAGATCACATCACTTAAAATTCATTTAAAGCCATGTTTAATTAACATAATATTTAATTCTACTTTAATTACTTTTAAGAACCCACATATTGCTTTGGGGAATTAGTGAAATTCGACAAAATTAGTGTGTCATAACATGGAACATGTTGGGAATCATTAGTCTAAACCATCAGGATAGATGGCTGTCTCCTTCCTACTGGATAACTGCTATCATTGAATATTTAATATCTACCATCCCTCCTTCTGTCCACCTCCCATACGTATTCATTTCCTTGAGAGTTGGATGTTACATATTTTCCCCAATGATATTAACTTAAGTTTAATATTTGATTCTGGTCAGTTCAAAGATAATACAGCCTTGATTTCCCTCATATACATTATGAAGATATTTATAGCTTCTGGATATTTGTAAGATTCAATTATGTACCTTATGTAGGTATTCACCACAAGCTATCATTGCCATTATTAGGAAAGTAAGTCATCATACATACAGTGGAAGAAAGAGGAAGCAATAATGATAATGCTACAAGAGAAGACAACTTGGAGTGGCTTTGCAATTTATTTCTATGAGAAAGATATGCCAGAATTATAATATTTCCTAATATGAGCTTTGCTTTCTTATTCACAGGAAACACTCACCACTTGTAATACCTCAGAGCATCCATTGAGACTGTGCTTTTCTGGAGTCAGGCTTTAGAGATTTCATTCAAGACATGTTACAAATCATGGAGCCCAAGTAGGAAGGTATATAACCCTGAGGTGAAATATCATTAATCCTTTGTACTTAGTCAGAAGAGAGAGTGGCAAAACAGTGACAGAAGAGAAAACAGTTCCAGGGTAAAAGAAAAAGTTAAAGCAGAAGATATGACTTCCAATGTCTGATACTATATTAATGGCAGTATTATCAATAATATTTAAGAGATAAAAATAAGTGAGATGTACACCAACTTATTTTTAATGCATAAACACATTTTATTACCCACATAAAGGATCACTGACAAAAAATGAAGGATTGGTATGTGCTACACAGTAACCAAACCTCAAAATTATTATGGTAAGCTTAAAAAACAGTGGCGGTGGGCCAGGGAGATGGCTCAGTGGAATAAGGGCTTCCCTGGCAAGTGCATAGGGCCTGAGTTCAAACCCTGGTTCTGCCAGAAAAAAATTAGGGGCTGGGGAGATGGCTCTGTGGAATAAGTGCTTCCCTGGCAAGTGCAAGGGCCTGAGTTCAATCCCAGTTCTGCCAAAAAAAAAACAAACAAACAAACAAACAAAAAAAAAACAATGGCAATACCTAATATTGTATGATTCTGCTTATGTAAAATGTGCAAAATAGGCCAATCTATCAGGACAAAACTTGTATTAATGTTTGCCAGGGGCTAGGAAAGAAATGAATTGGGAGCAACTGCTAGTGGGTAGAGGAACTTGGGGACAGATAAGTAAAATGTTCTAAAATTGATTGTGGTAATAGTTGCAGAGCTCTGTTAATATACTAAAAACCATTGAATTGTATAATTTAAATAGATGAGTTTGATCTAAATATGTAAATTATATCTCAATAAAGGTGTTACTTGAAGGAAGAATAAGTTTATCTTGTTCTAAGTGTTATTAGGAATAGAGTCATTTTAGGAGTTATATAAAGATTCCCCAGGGCTGACATTTCTAACCAGGAGAAAATAATGGACTATTTGCTCCATAAAAGCAAGTTCTACTCCCTAAACAAATTCTATGTCTGCTTCATAAATGATACAAAGTAAATTTTAACTTATTTTTAAATGCCACATGTGTATGGTGAAATGTTCTTAAATGGTGATAGGCAGGCAGTGCACAGTGGAAAGTTTCCCTCTTCTCCATGAGCTCAAGTTCTTTCAAGAAGTGCCTATTCTTACCCATTCCTTATTCACATTCCGTGTTATAAATCCATAGCAGTTCACTCTGACATAATATAAATAGTACGTCATTATATATCACTGTGCATTTTCCCTCAAAATTATAATTTGGAGATCAGCCACCCCATATATCTATTTAGATGAGAAACAACCTTGAAAGAATAACTTAAAATGATAACATTAATGATCATGAATCTGGGATTGTCTGGGCTCAGGTAAGCAGTGTTCAGACAAGATCCTTCATGTGGTTGCAATCAAATGTTGATTGGAAATATATTCATTTTATGTCATATAGGCTTCATCACTTCCTTACCTCAAATTTGGGGATAAGGACATATTCTGCCTTACTCTTCTCTATGTGTATATTACTGCTTCCTCAACACTGATTTCATGGTAGTCAGACTTCTATGCATGCTGACTAACACTACTACAACAGTTTCCCAAAGAAAAGCTGCAGAAGCTGTGTGCTGTTTCCTAACCCACCCCCAGAAGCCATGTGGGTTCTCTTCTGCTGCATTCTCTGATTAAAGCAGTCACACATTTCCCACAAAGTTCAAGTGTGGTGCCACAGATTCCACTTTTTTCCTTTGAGTTCTAAAAACTTGTGACCATGTTTTAAATTTACCACATCAACCAACATATAGATGTCTTAGATTTTGTTTAATAACTGCATGGCATTTTATATTATGAATATGCATACTGCAATCAGGCCCCTATGTATAGACAATTAATAGATAATTAAGATGTTTTCCATCTTTTGCCGCCACAATGTGAAATAAATATTTTTGTTTATACATCTTTGAAAACATATGTAAGAATATCTGCAGGATACACTTAGCATGGTGGTATAGGTCTGTAATCCTAGCACACTGGAAAGCTGAGGCAGCAATGTAGCAAAGAGCAAACCAGCCTAGGGGACTTAGAAATAGCAAAACTCTATCTAAAAACAGTAGGAAGGGTTGTAGATGTAGCTCAATACAAAGACCTTAGTTTCAGTGTTCAGTATTGCTATGTATATATCTGCAGGGAGAATTTCTTGTGCTGGAGTTACTAGGTCAAATTAAACGTGACTTCAGTTTACATGTCCATGGAAACTATTTCTGAGTGTTTTCTCCACATTTTATTTTTGCCAATAAATGGTCAGTATTAAGGTTCATAATCTTCATATTTGTTCTATTTGACACAATTGCAGTTTTCTCTGAACATTGTTCACTTTCTTTATCAGTGTTTTAAATTAGTTTTCTTGTCTTCTTTCTATGTTTTTTTTTCCCTTTTTCCCCCACAGTTTTGGATTTAGCACTCAGTGCTGCATGCCTGATGCTAGAAAAGAGCTTTGCCACTAGTTACACCCTTAAGTGTAGACTCTCCAAATGCTAAGAAAATTAGTCCTACTATTAAGTGCTATGACAATTTTCCATTTCTTTTAGTATGATGTTAAGTTTTGTTTATTTGGGCAGAAGTTTTTAATAATTTTATTTTTGAAAGATTCATTTATTATTTATTTATTTGGTGCAGGGTCTCGCTATGCAGTTCAGACTCTCATCGTGATCCTTTTTCCTTCAGCCTTCCCAGCACTGGAATTACAGGCGTGTACCACCATATGTTTCAGGCCAGCACAGAACACCTGGGAATGCAGGAACTGCATGGTAGGTGGTACTGGGATTGAACTCGGGACCTTGTGCTTGCCAAGCAGGTTCTTAGACTGCCGAGGTCTCTCCCCAGCATCAATACTGTTATTTTCAAACAAGTCTCAGCCATTGATTTTCTCTATTTTTTGTTTTAGATGTTTGACATTTCCCCTTTTAAAAGTTTTATTTCATTTTATTTGGTTTGTAATAATTATATGTATTTATAGTAGTACAATGTGATATTTTAATATATGAAACCATTGTTTAATGATGAAAACATAGTAATTAGCATGTCCATAGGACATTCAACTTCTTGATCTTGTTGAGAAATTCTTACATCTTACTCTAAACTACTTTAGTTCAAGTCTCTTCACTTTTTGGGGATTCTGCAAAAGTAAAAATTAGTTATTTTCTTATAGTTCTACATATCCTCAGGTCTTTGTTCAATTTTAATGTTTTATTTTCTCTCCAATACTCACATTGCATAATTCCTATGGTGTTGTTGAGCTCATTGATTCTTTTCTTGCTAACAGCATAAGTCAATTGTCCTTTGCTGTCAGGATTTTGACTAGGGCCAGAGATTATTTGTGGTTCATGACCAGAGTAGAGTGTTTGTTGTGTAACTCTTTTTTGTACAAACATAAGAACAAGCATCAAAGTATATTTTTCAAAAAGTTTATGATATAAAAAAAACTGTGATGAGCAGTGAAACCAGAAAAAGTTACAAAGAAACAACTACTGGGTTTTTTTTTTTTCAGCACCAGGGATTGAACTAAGGACCTTGTGCTTGTAAAGCACGCACTTATGCAACTCAGCCAATTCTCTGGCCTAGAAACTACTATTAACTGAAATATAATTTTGCAAATTGATCTGCTTTTAAAGAAAGAGTTGAAAGAAAATTATTATCTGGGGTTTTTTTTTTTTGGAACAAAGAATTGTGCTCAGAACCTCATGCATGCCAGGGAGACACGGTGTACTAAGCTATAGGTCACTCTCCACATTATTCTTAAATTATCATAAGCTATTCTACAAAAATAATAGTGGGTATGCAATCACAGTAAATTTTCAATTAATATTAGCAGTTATTTCATCAATCACTTGATAGGCAAATTTTAAAACAGCAAAATATTTGTTCCTTTTATTTCTTTTTTTAATTTTTATTTTATTGAAGTACAAATATCAATGAGACAGATTTAAGACAACTTGACAAGATGGATTTGATAAATTCATACATTTCAAACTGTTTTCATAATGTTTTGGTATCACAGAAGATGCACACATGATATTATACATACAGACATTATTATAGCATATGATTCTTTTCAGTAAAGAGAGTATAGCTGTTTGCATATCTTATTTTTATACCTGAATTGCATCAAAGATTCAATAATTAATACTTTCTACCTTGTCATTTTCCTAGTGGTTGTCCATAGTACTAGAAGACGACATAATATCCTGTCCAACCACCATTAGGGCAAATCTTGCCTCTCATAGAATTATGTAGAAGCACTGAGTTATCTATCCCAAATTTACTGTCCATACACACACATCACGATTCTTAATTTCTATACGTTTGCCTTTGTCTACACCTATCGAAGTTGGGCACTCCATTGTCATTCAACCAATTTAGGTCCCTGAACTCCACGACACAATCCAACACAGTTCAGCATTACACAACAATAGTGAGTTATTCAAAGATGTTGTCAACCATAGCCATTTACAGCTCAATGCATTATTATGTCCCCGTGGTGTATACTTCATTTTTATACTTTTCTGGTAGATGGTTAAGACCTAGACAGAGCAAGACTTATATACCAACACATGTACTTTATGTTTCTTATTAGGTCAGTGAAGTCCCTTCAGGGTTTATCTTGTAGTCCTGTTACTCATTCTGTAGATCCTTTGAATATGTCATTCAGGTGAATGGGTCATGGCCAATGCTTGACCAGTTTACTCTATGTGAGAGCCTGAGAGAAAGTTTCCTATCCATGTGACTCTCCACAGGCTCACTATAGAACTTCGATCTCTTTCCTCTGTGGTTCCATAATCTCATTGTTCAGAAAATTTGGAGCTCACCTGAGTTTCATGATGTTGCAGTACAGGTTCTCCTATGTCCTGAGTCTTCGCTGACCTTGAAAGGCTAGGGCCAAATGTTGGCTGGCCTTGTGACTCTTATATTTCCCCAATTTTGATGTTTGAGTTTGGGTTGTTAACCATCCAAAAGAAAAGTTGATTAGTATCCTGCAGCATATGCCATTCACCTTTCCTTATCTGACTCAATTGATTTTAGTTGTTGTTGTACGTTTCTATTTGTATTTCTGTTTTTCGCTTCTTATACTAGGGAGACTATATGATATTTACAGATGTGTGTCTGCTTTATTTCACTAATGAGTATATGTTCAAGTGGCATCCACTTCAGTATAAGTGTTTCATAATTATCATTCTTAATAGCTGAGTAATTCTCCATTATATAGGTATGCCACATCTTTCACAACATTTGTCATGTGATGTCACATGATTGTGTCATGTGATTTGTCACATGATTTTGATATGACAAATTGTGGGATCACAATTTTTGGTATCCAAGATTTTGGAATCACAAATTGTGCTGCCATAAACATAGGTAAACATATATCAATATGATACAATGTTTTCAGTTCCTTTGGGAAAATTCCCAGTAGGGGGATAGCCACCTTGAATGGGATTTCTAGTCCTACACTTTTGAGGAATCTCCACACGGATCTCCACAATGGTTGTACCAGTCTACATTCCCATCAGCAGTGGAGAAGAGTACCCTTTTCACCACATCCCCTGCAACATTTGTTGTTGGTTGATTTCCTTATGATAGTCATTCTTTCTGGAGTGAGATGGTAGCTCAGTGTTGTTTATATTTGCAATTCATGGCTGACTAGTGGTGTGGAGCATTTTTTCTTACATTTATTCGCTACTTTAATTTTGTCCTTTGAGAAGTATGTATGCATCTCAGATGCCCATTTCTGAACTGGGGCATTAAATTTAAGGGCCCTGTTATATCTTAGTTCTTTATATATTTTAGACAGCAGACCTCTGTCTGACTGCTTATTACTTAGGACTTTTTTAAAATTCGTGGGTTGTCTATTCACTCTGTTGACAATTTCTTTTAACATGCAGAAGCTCCATAAAAGGAGTTGATCTCAGTTGTTGATTCTTCCAAGTGCTTCCCGTGTGAATATGTGTTTGTTCATGAACTTTTTACCTACCCCCATGTCTTCAAGAGTTCCTCCTACTTTCTCTTCCAGGAGATTGAGTGCTTCTGTTTTAATGTTTAGATCTTTAATCAAGTTTGACTTTAACTTAGTGCATGGTGATAGAGCTGGGTCAAGTTTTAGTTTTCACCATGTAGAAAGCCATGTTTTCCACCACCATTTGTTAAAGAGGCTATCCTTCTTCCACTATGTATGATAGGCCCCGTTATGGAAGATTATATGGCTGAGTGTGTTCATAGATGCTTTGCTACCTTCTAATCTATTCGATTGTTCCTAAGGACTATTTTCTTGCCAATACCATGTTAATTTTATCAAACTGGCTTTGTAGTATAATTTCAAGTCAGGAATTATGATGCCTCCTGTCTTCTATTCATTGGCCAGGATTACCTTTACTATTCTAGGTCATTCGTGGTTCCAAATAAATTTTAGGAATGATTTCTCTATGTCTGGGAGGAATGTTGGTGGCAGTTTGATATGGAATGCATTAGACCTGTACAGCAATTTTGGGAGGAAGGCCATGTTCTCGATGTTGGTTCTTCTAATCCAGGATTATGGAATATTTTTCCATTCTCTGAAATTCTCTATAATCTCTTTTCTTAGGGTGTTGCAATTTTCCATGAAAAGCTCTTTGATTTCCTTGCTTAAGTGAATCCCAATTTATTTCGTTTTCTGCGGTGGTGTTGTAAAAGTATTGTTTCTATTGTTTCCCTTTCAGTGTGCTTGTTATCTGTGTAGAGGAATGGTAATGACTTTTGAGTGTTGATTATGTATCCTGCTATGCTACTGAATTTTCCTATCAGTTCTAGCAGTTCCTTGGTGGAATTTCTGGGGTCTTCCAAGTAAAGTATCACGTCATCTGCAAATAGTGATAATTTAACTTCTTCTTTACCTATTCATATTCCCTTTATTTCTGCCTCTTTTATAATGGCTGTTGCTAAGGATTCCAACACTATGTTGAATAGGAGGGGTGATAGAGGACATTCTTGTCTTGTACCTGATTTAAGAGTAAAAGATTTCAGTGTTTCCCCATTTAGGATTATATGAGCTTTTGGGTTGTCATAGATGGCTTTTATCAAGTTAAGATAGAGCCCATCTATTCCAATTTTCTGTAGGACCTTGAACATGAATGAGTGTGGGACTTTGTCATAGGCTTTCTCTGCATCAATTGAGATGATCATGTGGTATTTAGATTTCAGTCTATTTATACATTGTATTACGTTTGTAGATTTTCAAATGTTGAACCATCCTTGCATCCCTGGGATGAATCCTACCTGGACATGTATGATATTGATGATGTGCTGTATTCTATTTTCCAGGGTTTTGTTGAGTATTTTTGCATCTATGTTCATGACGGAGACTGGCCGATAGTTCTCCTTTGTGGTTGTGTCTTTCCCTGTTTTTGGAATCAGTACTATACTTGCCTACAGAAATGATTTTGGGAGGACTCTTTCTTTCTCAATTTCACTGAAGGATTTGTGGTGTGTGGGGATTATATCTTCTATAAATTTCTTGAAGAATTCAGCTGTGAATCCATCAGGACCAGGAATTTTCTTTGTTGGTAGGCTTTTTATTACGTTTCATTGGCTGTTATCGGCTTATGGAGAGCTGTTATACCTTCTTGATTCAGTTTTGGCAATTTGTACCTTTCGAGGAATCTGTCCATTTCTTCTGTGTCTTCTATTCTGTGAACGTAAAGATTCTCGAAGTAACTATTGATAATCTTCTGAATTTCCAGTGGGTCTGTGGTGATTTCACCCTTTTCATTCCTTATCGCTTGTACTTCAATTTTCTTTTGCCTCTTTTTGATGAGGTTGGCAAGAGGCTTATCAACTTTATTTAGTTTTTGAAAGAAGCAACGTTTTGATTTTTGGATTCTTTGAACTGTTTTCTTCATCTCAATTGAATTAATTTCTGCTCTAATCTTTATAATTTCTTAATGTCTTTGCGCTCTGGGTTCATTTGCTCTTCTTTTTCTAGTTGTGGGAGGTGCAATATTGGGGTGTTAATTTGTTCCCATTGCATTTTCCTAATGTGTGAGTTCATAGCTATGATTTTCCCTCTAAGAAGTGCTTTCATCGCATCCCATAAATTCCGGAAAGTTGTACTTGAATTTTCATTGAATTGTAGATATTGTTGAATTTCTTCTGCAACCCACTGATTGCTGAGTAGGCTGTTGTTTAGTTTCAATCAATTTAGTGGGTTTTTGTGGTGTCTTTTGTCATTTATTTTCAGTTTCATTGCACTGTATCTGATAATATCCATGGGATAATTTCTTTTTTTTTTCCATTTATTTTTATTTTATTAAAATACAAATGTCAATCAGTTTCAAATCACCTTAACCATACAGAGTCGATGAAATAATACATTGCAAACTGTTTTCATAATGTTTTGGTATTGTGCAAGGTGCATACATGATATTATACTTACAGGATTTTTTAATAGCTGAATTATATCAAAAATTCAATAATTATTTACCTAGTGGATGACCATAGCACTAAAAGCCGACATAATATCCTGTCCAACTACCATTAGTGCAGATCTTGCCTCTCATAGAATTATGTAGAAGCACAGCATTATCTATTCCAACTGTACTATCTATACACACAGATCATGATTTTCTCTTTCTACAACCCTTCCTTTGTTTACACCTATCAAAAGTGGGCACTCCATTGACATTCAACTACCTTGGGTTCTTGAACTCGACACCACAATCCAACACAGTCCAGCATTCTGCAACCATAGGGAGTTATTCAAAGAAATTGTCGACCATATCCATTTACAGCTCAGCTTAATATTATGGGCTTACGATGTATACTTCATTTTTATACTTTTATACTTTTCTGCTGGATGGTTAAGACCTAGGTAGATCAAAACTTATATACCAACACATG
>PVKA01032456.1:0-25298 GCA_004027165.1 Ctenomys sociabilis
AAAACAGCATAGAAATGCAGTTTAAAATGACAAACTCAAACTTACATTAACACCCAAGATAAAAAAGGTCAGCAGTAAGTTCTACCAACACAAGAATATAGAAAAAGAAACACATTCTCTTTGCTGGTATAAAGTATACATGAGACCTTCTGGTCTATGGGAACAAGCCATCTTTGTCTTCTATCTCAAGAAATCAGCTGTAATGAAAGAGAAACATTTTACCATACCCAACATAAATAAGCATATATAAATTATAAACCACACCCCATTTTTCATTATCAGTTTTATGACTAACCCTGGGCAGTCATTGGGAGCCATATAGAATTAGCTAAATAGGGATCTTCTTGCTTTGGGCTGGTGGCTAGAACTGGCTCTCCAGCTGTGGAGCAACTCTGAGACATTCACCTTCCATGGACACAATAAAGACTGAGTTCAGATTCTACCATTAGCAATTCAAATTCTATTTCAAAGAAATTTAAGGATCAAATAGGACTTACACATCTGAATATTCTGAAAAATATGCAATATTTGATATACATAATTTCTGTTATATACAAACTAAAGCAGGAAAAGATTTAAAGTTACCTCTTTTACAGTTGTTTTTATGAAATCTTTTCTCTCAGTTAAGTCATAAGCAGGATAATTTTCATATACCTGTAATAAGGGCGAACAAAGTAGATTTTAAAATCTCGTAATATTATATCTGAATAAAAGATTTATGCTACATACAAAGAGCTGTCTGGATATTGTAAACATATTTTAGTTCATCATATGGAGCTATTGGAAATGTGTAGTTTTAATACAGTAGATGAAGCAGAAAAAAACTAAAATGCAAATGTCTCAGTGCTTTACAAATTGGGAAATCAACTGGATTAGAGGTGAGCAAAGCATCTAAACATTACAATGAAGTGGACTAAGTGCTCAGTGTCAACAGGTTATCTGTGAAGCATCTTTCAGAGGTACACACATACTCCCTTCTCTATTATCATCATTCTGCTTCTGATCCCACAACTTGAACTCGGGCCTCTACTCCAAACTACTCCCTATGCTTTTGTCAGTTAAACCATTAAGATCTAACTGGTCTCTGTAGTCCTTACACTCCAATTCCTCTTTGTCAATTTTATAACTGTCAATCCCACTGCAGCTGGCACAGTAAGTACCCAACTTACTCATGTTCACAAGTGTACTATATAATACTTTGTCAGGCAGGAATATATTACAAACATTCTCCTTGATTAGGACTTGCTGTACTAAGTCTGTTGTATATACTCATAATCGGTAAGCACTTTGCTGGCCTAAATGCAACTTTTTATACAAGGCCATGCAATAAATAGTTTGAATTTTGCCCAGTCATGGTTTCTGTTAAAACTACTCAACTATGCTGTTGTAGTGCAAGAGCTGTTACAGACGAGCTTGAATGAATAGATGTGGCTGTATTATAATGAAACTTTATTCACAAAACCAGGTGGTAGGGCAAGTTGGCCTAGGCTGTAGATAGCCACCCTCAGAGTCCATTATCTAAATTACTGTGGTTGTTTGACACTTGCTAGAACCCCAGCCATGAAGTAATTTCCATTAAAAAAAAATTTAAGTACTAATTTTCCATCTGTAAGACAGAGGCCAGTGATGGTGAACCTTTTAGATCAAGTAAAAACCTGCAACTCCAAATCTACTTACATGTTACTCTAAACTGCCAGCACTGTAATTAAACCTCAATACTGATTACAACTCAACATAAAAACATCTTTTGTCTTAAAACACACAGTAATGTGTGTGACAGGTTTACCACCACTGCAATATGCCATAGGTTTCTGTGGGCAAATTTAACTTTGAAAAGTTATTTTTTCCAAAAAAAAAAACAACAACGCCGGCCAAATAGCTCAGATTAAAGCACCTGCAAGCACAGGCTGGGGGTTTCCCAGGCCTGCAGTGCCAGCATCCCCCCACTCCATGAGATGACAACTGAGACTGGGTGTGGTGACACACACCTATAATCCCAGCTCTTGGAAGGCTATAAACAGGTGGATCAGTCTGATCTAGTAGTGAGACCCTGAACACCCAGTAGACCCTTCCCTAAAATACAAAAACCGTAACAACAACAGCCGTTTTTTTGTTGTTGTTTTTTTTTTAATTAACAGACTTCAGAGTCACCCAGCAACTCCTAGTCTCCACCCACAATCACTCTGGTCACCGGCAGTTTCAGCTCCACATTCAGCTGCCCCCAGTGTTGTGCTTCCCCTGAAGAAGTCATTATTTTGAAGTCCTTCAACTTTCTGCTGTGCCCCTTTTCCTAATTTTGCCTGCATTCATCAGTAGTTCATGAAGCCCACCCCTAAGCTCCCCGTAGGTCTTTTCTCAGTACTTGCTCCTTGACATAACACATGCATTCTCCCTTAGCTTGTTAAAAAATATTTTCTCATCAAACGCATGTCACTTAAAACAAGATTTAACTGATTCATGTTCCTCATTATGCATTAATTCCATGTGAGAAAATTGGTTTTATCACCCCTCTGCACTGCCATTACATAATCATTTCCTGATTAGTAAAGCCCCCCTTTTAAAAAATTGCATGCATGTATTCGCAGAAATCTTTTAAATGAAAAACACTAATATCCTTTCTTCACTGTCCCCATTCCTCTCTCCACTCAGAGGCCAGTAGTCACTATGGTATAATCTTCCAGACTTCAAGAACAAAAAAATAAAGCCACACACATATATGCATAAACAGCAATGATTTCTTTCTGTAGTATTGTCTTAGGAAGTTACTGATTATGGTAACTCTTGCCTTATTTTATCTCATAGGGCGATCAATCAATCCACAGTCCTCACACATGCAAGGCGAGTGTGCCCACACTGCACCTTCAGCCCAACCCAGTTGTTTAAATTATGACATAAACTGTGTTTTCCTGCTTGTCCTCACCCTTTGCCTCATCCTTCTTTATATTTTGAGAACTTTAAAAATGACTGTTACACTCCTGCCAGATAGCTCACAACTCTCCCTAGTCCCCACACTCAAGAAGAAAACCCAATCAGTAACAAAACACGTCTAAGTTTCACAAAACTAGTATTCTGCCCTCTGAAGATTCCTGGTTTTGAGATACATTAAAGTGTCAGTATGTTAGAGACTGTCACTGTCCAATTGTATGCAAAAGTGGATGTTCTACCAATGATTAAGAACTCAGCTAGTAACTTCTAAAAGCTTCTCCAGATTCCTCCAGGTACCATACGCATCCCAACCAGGTACGTTCTGTGGTGCTGTAGCTCCTCCTGGGCTGTACTAATAGGGCCCTTTCTAGCTGAATGGACCTGAAGCCCTATTTAAATCCAAGTAATAGTTTCTCTGCACAACCTGTAACATCTAGCCGTGTCTCTCACACGCAGTAGTAGTTCAATGATTAATAATCTATCATCTTAAAAAGTATAGACTATTTTACTTTTGGTACACGCCAAAACTTAATTTTATTGTGCCGTAAGAAAATAAACACTTATATGTCTGCATTTGAATACCTATGAAATCATACTCAAGACTAGAGTATTAAATTTCATGAGAAATTTTCAAAGAACTTCACAGAAATCTGAATTAAGAACTTAATCCAGAAGGTAAGGGATATACCTTAGTGGCACAGTGCCTGTCTTACAAGGTGAGATCCTGTGTCTAGTTCCTGGTACAAAATAAGAAGAATCTAATAGTTCATTTACCATATTAAATGAAAATGCGGCAGTCCATGACACTTTATAAAAATAACTCCACTTAGGACTCTACACTATTTTACATGGTATCCCAAAACTTGCAAGACTACCTGAGATATAGCAGTTTAATAAATATTTGTTCAGTGATGGTGCACAAAAACTAATAGCTTCAAATTCAGGAATGGGTGTAAGAAATACTGAAGTGAAAAACACAATGATCTAAACTTTTATCTGATTACCTCTTTGCAAATCTGCTTCATTGTGACTTCCTCCAAATTGGCGTTGGCCAATAATTTCTTTACTGTTTCCTTTAACTCTTCATCTGTAGGTGGTTTCTTCAGTTTTTTAATTAAAGGTTCATCATCTGAACTATCCTCAGATTCACTTTCTAAAAGATTTTAAAATTTTATTTAATTACAATTGATAAACATGCACTGAAAATTTCATGTCACTTTTGAAAAAGTTAAAACTGGCATACTAATTTCCCCTAATGTTCTATGTAATTTATCTGTCTTTACACATTTAATTAATAGTCACAACATACAAGCTTTTATATTTTAAAATTTGCTGATAATGTAATTTTTTACACACCTTTTTTGGAACTGTTCTGATTCTTCTTTGTGGTGCTGCTGTCCGCTTTCTTAACATTAGCACTTTTTACAGACTTTTTACTTTTAGGAGTAGCTTTCTGTCTAGGTTTTTCTTTTTTGGATGTCTTTTTTGGTGGCTGCTGGAAAACAATATGTACTGATGAAACTGACTGCAACCCTTCCCTTCCCTGATGCTTTTTAAAACTTGAGAAAATAGGTTATCAAAGATTGAAAGATTAATTATCAATGTATCAAAAATGACTAATACATTTAACTTTATCCCAGCATAAGTATAACCATATAAAGAAACAATTACAAAATTAAGATGTCACAGTTGTTCTGTAGTATAGGTAGAAAGCTTTGAATGTGTTAGTCCATTTAATCTTAATCTTACAGAGAAAGAATTCCTAAAATATAGTGTTACTTGTACTTATTTCTCTCCCAGCTAGAAACTAAAATCCCATGAAGACTGGGATTTTTCCCCTTCTTGTGTTCACTAATGTATTGCTAACTCCTAAAATGGTGCCTGGTACTCAGGAATTGTGCAATTAATATTTATGAATGTATGAGGACAATAAGCTCAGGGCAGTTATATTGTCCAGTCGTATTTCAGATCCTACTTCAAAACATGTGTTTTAAACCATTAACCCAGAGCTATTAAACAAAAGCAAACTGCATATATGTGCAAAGATTACAATGATTAAATTATAGTTTATACGCTAGGTTTTAAAAATAGCAAGTATTACTTCTTCATCTGTTCCCAAAGGCATTCTATACAAACAAATGCCCTGAAATAAAGTGTGTTCAACCTGTCCTTTAAAGTACACAGTTCAATTTGTTCTAAAAGTTCTAGGTACATTTCACTGGATTTGCTAAAATACCATCATTGTATGTATCCAGATTAGCCTAGCATCAGTGCACTATCTTGTTAATCACACTGTTGCCTGGGAACCAACTAACCTGTTTAGTTTGGCTGCTACTACAGAAAACATTTACAAGGTGGCAAAGGGCTGATGTGCTTCTAAAATAAATAACGTAAGCTTTATATGGATTTTTAAGTTCAGAGGGTACTTCTATTTGATACTTGAGACATTCCACATAGTGGGACCACAGAAAAGGCATCACTGGTTTATCAGTATTTTATACTAACTTATACTAAGTTGTAAGTTTATCATATGTCCATCTAATTCACACAAACTACCTTTGGCTCTGAAAAGGAACATTAAAAAGTTCATAAATTCCATTGACCTACTTAATACACAGAATAATCACAGTACGTAGATAGAAGAAGCCAAGTTATTTTTCAAAGGCTGGGAAAGATGATTGCTTCTATTTTTTTTTTTTTAATTGGCAACATATACTTTATTTTTATTTTTTAATTTTTCCATAATTTTATTAAAGAACAAATAGAAGAACCTTGTCTTTTTTTTTTTTTTGGCAGAACCGGGGATTGAACTCAGGCATTTGCACTTTCCAGGGAAGTGCTTATTCCACTGAACCATCTCCCAGGCCCTTAGATGACTGCTTCTAGAGCCTTCACTATGTCATCGGTCTGACTTCCACAGGACTTGGCCTGTAATTCAATGAATCAATACTTAGTAAAGCAGTGAATAACAATGTGGGCTGAATGTGAGATCTGGTTAAAACACTGACTCTCCCACTAATTTTGCATTCTTGGGCAAATAAATCACCATTCTCTTGTTTTTATACTTAGCTGTAAATGTGAAAGTACTAATGGCGCCACTGTTCATTTTAACATGTCCCATCTGCTTCACCTGGTTAATATGCACACTCTTTAGTGTATATAAAAATGAGGGCTTTTAGGCATTATAGGATCAGTTAACTATGGCTACAACTACGAAGGTGAAATGACAATAAAAGTTAACATACATGAGGCATCAAAACAAGTACACAGTATATACATACATATAAAACTTTTTAAATGCATTTGGTACAGAGTCTTACACAGATTGGACTGCAGTGATCCTCCTGTTTTCAGCTCTCCAGTGCTGGGATTATAGGTGTGTGCCACCACGCCTGGTCTTGATGGCAGGCTCAACACACCTGGGGGCAGGGCCAGTGCCACCACCTAAGCAGGTGGTGCCAGGGATCAAACCCTGGTCTCTGCGCTTGCTAAGCAGGTACTTGGTCTGCAAACCTACCTTGCAGGCCCTAAAACAATTTACTAATTATATTGCAAACTTATCTCCACAAGAACAGACACCTATTACCTTTTTTTTTTTGGTGGAGTTGAGGACTGAACTCGGGCCCTACCGCTGAATCATCCTCCCTGGTCCCGGTTCCTTTTATTAGCTCTATGAGTTCCTAGGTAACTAGAAGAGTGGTTTACAGTGGTTGTTTAACTACTTATAGTCATCTCTGTAGCATTTGTACGACCTGTTTACTTATACTGTGCCCAGAAGCTATGAAAAATGTGATTAAAGGGGGAAATAACCTACTTAACACTGCTTTAATACACTGTCTTATGAGCTTGACAAACTAAGTCTCACAAAATATATGCAGAAAAAGCACGAACCATATAAAGCATTCGAAAGGATAATTCAAGTTATAGTTTATGTTAAGCATTTAAGCTTTAATAAGCAATGGATTTGTACTGACTAAAAGTTATTTAAAATCAAATCTAAATCCCTAGAACAATAGGTCTCTAAAGAATCAATTCTATGCACTGTACGCTCTAGTTATCTTCAGACAGCACTTAGAAGGACCATTAATGCTGGCCAGGTTGACACTCAGAATCCCAGCACTTTAGAGGCTGAGCCAAGAGAATTTGTGAGTTTAAGGCCAGTGTGGACTATACAGTGAGACTGTCTCAAAAAACCAAAATGACCACAGCCTCAAGTACAAAAATGAGGCTGTATTTTTTTTCTCTCTTATAAATCAAGATAAATGAGCATCGGGAATGAGATATAAAATAGGAAAGTACACGACACATGAATGATTCTCAACAGCTGCCTCCGTGTCTAGCCCAGTAAATGTTTATTTAGTTCCTCCTGAGCTGACAGTTCAGGTACACACCTCCTGATACACAGGTAACATGACTGACTTTTTCTCTTCCCCATAAAAGTCAGGTATAGGCAGAAAGCTGTTTCCACAGAGCAAGAATGCTAACTCCATCCCAAGTCTGTACTACTCACACAATGCCCAGCCTCTTGGCTTCACTGCAGTCTCATACAATGGATTACCACTTTTTTTTTTTTTTTTTTTTTGTGGAACTGGGGATTGAATTTAGGCCCTTGTGCTTGCCAGGGAACCATTTATTCCACTGAGCCATCTCCCTGGCCCTTTCACTGTAGTCTTAACTCCACCCTCTGGCTGCATCTCTCAATGCTCTGTTTCTGGTAACCCAAGTCTATCCATTAACAAGTGTATTTGTTTAAAGCTACTCTGCCTTCCCTGCTCTCCACTATGATGCACAAATCTAAACTTTCCCCTCTATTCTCAATGTCAACCTGAATTGGTACTTCTATTTCTCCTTTAAGCCCTCTCTCTAAAAACTATATTCATTCAAGTATTAACTGGTATTTTGGGGGAAAAAATCTTCTTCAACACCAACAGAACCTAGCATTCTGCTAATGTGTTAAATGCAACCATCAAAAAGTGGTTACAAATTGGCTATGGTGGCAAATACCTGTAATCCCAGCATTTGAGAGGCTAAGGCAGGAGGATCACCATGAGCTCAAGGCCAGCCTGAATAAGGGAGACCATCTCAAAAAAGTGGTCCCATTAAGAAACCAAGTGGTGGCACCTTGTTTTCAGTTTAATATTAAAAAGTGTTAGTAATTATATTAAATAAAAGTGCTAGCATGAAGGAAAAATGCTTGAGGTACAAGCATAGTTTAAATGTGTTGTGCAATCAACTAAGGAGTCAAGACTGAGTATTCAAAAAATATACAAAGATTTAGGTAACAGTTCGCAGAGAAAAACAATAAAGAAAAAACAAGTTGCCAAACTCGAGGGACTTATTTCTAAAGATTTTGCTCTGCTATTTCCAAATATGGTGCAAATAGTTCAAGTAGGACCATCAAACTATTTTAGGTATTGTTGATGTGTTGATGTGATATAATGGAACATATGTCTGATAGTACTAGAATTTAAATTTTTAAAGGCTTAGTAATATAAGTTTTCAAAAATTGGAAAAGCATTTTCCATGTCTGATTATTTAATCAGAGAAATGACATAAGCACTTTTTGAAGGAAGGCCAAAAAAAAAATCTGGGAGATTATGGCTTACCTATCTTTTATAGGCAGCTGGGCTCTTGAAGGAGGCTCGCCAAAAAAGACACCTGTCACAGAGCCAGAATTCTGTCCTCACAGCAGAAAGGTTGTACTGGGTGAATAGATGAACAAAATAAAATTAGCTTAAAACACACTATTCTTTTAACAACTTGGCAGAGAGAACTCAAAATGCCAAGAGAAAAGAATGTGCAAATTGAAATCAAGTTGAAGTGGACTTCATTATAGTGATTTTTCCAAGTTTGCTTTCCAACACAAGGTTTAAATGGTTTAGTTTTGTAATTTTTCTGATGAAATTATGAGATTTTAATATTTTTAAAAAACATAATTAAGCTACCAGAATTTTCATATTTAAGATAGGATCTCACTATATATATAGTTTATTATATGTATAGTCCAGGCTGGCCTCAAGCTTACAGTAATCCTTTTGCCTCAGCCAGTGGCATGGTGGGATTCTACAGGTATGTAACACCTTGCCTGGCTTCACTACTACCAAGATTTGTAAATGGAAGTTTCTGATTTATAGGGCAGCTTACCACAACCCAATTTTAATTTACCTCCTTCCTAACAAGGCAGGAAAAGTAACACTTAGATCTCACACAGCTTCATTTGCAGCCAAATAACCAGCTGACAAAGTTTTGGCCAAAGCCCTGCACAGAGGTCTCTGGTAAAAGGCATATTCTCCCAGGAAAAAGTCAAACATTTCTAAAGGTTATAGGCCAAGTAGAAGATAGGGAAGAGATGGTACCCATGTCCTCGATACCTTTCCAGAATTGTGCCTCTGTGGACTGTGAAAGACAAATGAACTTGTTTGGGACATCAGTGAGACTGTGAATTGTTTCAGCTGAAAATTGCTGATACGTATAGGAATATTCCAATAAATTCTAAATACAAAGCAATAAATCCACAAAGTTTATGCTACATATCTCTGGAGGTAATACTACATTAAAAATACTACAAAATAAATACTGGTGATAAAGACATATATTAGAATGAGCTTTTCAAAACCAATATTAAAAAAAAATAGTATGCTTTTAAGAGTCTACAATGTTCAGTTCTTTCTCCAGTGGGCACTGTTTCTCCATTCTTTTTTCTGTACTCTCTATAATAACTTTCAGATTAGTATCTGTAAAAGGTATAAGAAAGCAAGGTTTAATCTCACTTGCTCAAGGTGCTAATCCAATCTGAAAATTAGTTAATTTTAAGTTGAAAGACACTTCATCTACTAGTTTCTGTTCTTTTGTTCTAAAAAGCTTATGTCCAAGACGCAAGCCAATGAGGAAATTCAGAATGGTTCTTTTTATAGAGGAATTATCAGTTACTTTCAGAAAGAGCAACTTAGTTGATTCTTAGGAAAAGGAGGATCACAAAACTGTTATGAGCTACTACTCACTGTGCATCACAGATGTAAAGGAACAGAAAACCTCAAAGGCTTTAGTAATTATCAACTAATATGCTCAACTCTACCACTGAGCATAATTTGTAAGATTTCAATGACTTGATTTAAAAACTACTGAATTTACTTATGAATTAAGGATCTTAACTCTTCCACACGACTAAACACAAAAATTAGAAAGACAGACAATAATATTCAACCGCATATAACCTGCCAAAGGGCAGCTACAACTTTCAACTATTTCTGTGTAGAACTTTTCACTTTAATATCATGATGCAGGGTACACTTGGACCACCTACCAATTCTAGTCCAAATCTCTTAGTTTACAGAAGAAACTGACTGGTAAAGATAAAATTAACTTTCATAGTTTAAACTATTTTTCTTTTTTAACTATTTTAAATAAAGCTCATCCTAATGCAATGTTTAATAAAGAAAAATTTCAAACAATCAACAAAAAAGCTATCAAAAACCCTTTTAACTTTTCTAATTAATCTGCAATTTTTATTTATAGCCTTTTAGAAAAGGGACCCTTTCATAATAATAGCAACCCCAATTTCCTCCATTTCTAACATATCTGTCATGGACTGATACTTTGTAAAGTAGAAGAATAAAGAAAAATAAACTTGTAAACTTGCCATAGAAAATATTCCTCCTCCTGCTAGAACTTACCTTTCAAAAGCAATCAGAGCCTTTTATAGAAATAGGAACAGTAAAGAAGTTTTTGAAAGGCTTTTAGAGTAGTAAGAATGCCTAGTCTTACTACAGACAATTTTTTTTTTTTGGGGGGGGGGCTTCTCTAAGTTTAAACTGTATTGGGATTTTCTTATCAAGCATAGCAGAAAAAGCCCATGCAGGAAAAAACCTCTCAACAGAACATTGATAGCATCTATGTTGTGATTTTAAATAGTACATGTAGAAGTATTTTTATACCCTGTGAATTTCTATCATTTGACCTGAATTTCTAGCAACACACCTGAGTTTATAGCATTAAACTTCTTTCCTGGAACAGTTCTACAAGTGACCTTTATCCAAAAACCAATATAGCTATAAACAGAGAATAAAACTAATTCAGAATCATGGGGCAACAATCTGGAAAATGTAAGAATGAGTATAGAATACTCTCACTTTAAATCTGCATCTTGGCAATGACAGGAAAATTAAAGGTAGCAATTAAATGTGCCCTAAAAAGCAGCCTTTAACAAACAGCCACAACTAATATGTACATAATACATGGGCCAGCACTGCACTTTATTTTTTTGAGACAGGGTCTCACCATGTAGTTTACTGGCCTTTAAACTCTCTATGTAGCCCAGGCTGGCCTTAAACTTGCAGTGATCCTCCTGCCTAAGCCTCCCAAGAGCTAGGGTTATAGGAGTGTGCTATTTTACATAGTTTTTTAGTACATGGGTAGTTTTTTCTTTCTTTTTTTTTTTTTTTTGCAGTACTGGGGATTGAACTCAGGACCCTGCACTTGCTAGGCAAGCGCTTATTCTACTGAGCTATCGCCTCAGGTCCTAGTACATGGGTAGTATTAAATACTTCTAAGGACTTCATAGGGTAGTATTATTGTCATCTTCATTTCACTGATGGGAAAAAGGAGGTAGAATTTAAAGAACTTTTCCAAAGCCATACAATGACAATCCAAGTAAGAAATGGGATTTGAATACAGTTAGGGTTCATGCTTTGTCTCTGAAAAAAACGTTAATACACATGTTGTATTACCACTTCTCATGCTTTAACTGTCTTTAAGTGGCAAATGATAGATTAAATTTGAACACAGGACAAAATTACTTTTAAATTGCTACAAATACAAACAAACATGTTTTCCTTCCAATGTTCAATCCAAAAATCTTAGTAATCAAATTACTCATTTTCTTTCATGCCAAAAATATATTAGGGTACTTATTAAGCACCCTCATGGATTTGGCAGTTTCTTCAAATTATGAAGTACTTCACATTTAAGTTTTATAAGCATCATCATAAAATTTGACATGAAAGACTATAAAATCATGTACCTCAAGACAAATACACAGACTAAACACATACACACATCCCTCTAACTCTGTGGTGCTCTAGTGGAGATGATGCCCCTCCATGGGGTGTGGGGATTATCTACAGCACCTTGGATTGTCACATCTGAGGTATGAAAGTAGCACCTACAATAAGAAATTATTTCACCCAAAATGTCAAGCCAGCATTAACCAAGTCCCTAAGATTACATTATTTACTGAGCAAGTTTTATTCACTGAAGACCTCAGCACAAGGTTAAATACTGTTTACCAACCCATCATTAATAGGAACTGATGTTCTGTACCAATTTTCTCTAATCTGCTTGACATAGTTAAAAATGGAAGTCAAATTTAATTGCTTTATCAGTTCTAATACTTCACAATGGCAGTATTAACATTTTACAAACTCTCCTAAATGGAAAATGGCAGGCATTCTCCACTGATCCAATAAACTCTAAATATTATTTTCCTTAAATAGTCCCCAAGATTTGAAAAAAAAAAAAAAATTATAGTGCTTAAAATGTTGTTTGGTTTCAGTTTTGTACCAGGGATCGAACTCAGAACCTTGTGCTTGCTAGGTAGGTGCTTATTGCTGCTGGGCATATTATATTCCTGGCGCTAAAACCTTGTTTTTGCATGAAAAAGTAATCAGTTCAAATATAAAATACTATGCCATGAAAAAAATTCTGTAAGACTTTGTTCCTCTATGTTCTTGTCCAGGAGACACATCTCACCTACTTCCCTTACATTAACTTTAGACTTCAAGCCCAGGCTACATCACCTTCCCTATTTTCCACCCTTACATTCAGGCTTCACAATAAAATTAAATGTTCCTTTAGGAAAAGAAATAGATTTGCACTTATTTCTGCATCTTCACAATTAAATACTACTATTACAGAATTGTTTCCTGGCTGTATTTATTAGATGCCAAAATATGTTAACACTCCCCATGGAAAGAAATACTTTACCTCCTCTTCACTTTCTTTATCTTCATCTGAAGACTCTTCCTTGTTTTTCTTTTCTTCTTCTTCACTACTGGATTCATCTGACAGAATTTCAAGGCATTTGTTTTGCTTCGCCTTCCTTGACATTCCAGAACTGTTCCGTTCCTTTTTACTGCCTTTGCTAGAAGTTTTTTTAGATTTTGGCAATGGCTGCATTAAAAAAAAAAAAAAAAAAAAAAAAAAATTATTATAGTAACAATAGACATTTCTAAGTCAACCAACTATTTAACACATTTCTCAACTCTCAAGAATATTCATAATTAGCTCTATAAAGAATTCATTTTTGACAATGTATCAGGTTAACCTAAAACTATTATTTATCAATACTCTCACTTGTGTTCTAAATATCCAGCAAAAACTTGCAAAGGCTGAGAAAAATATGTATTCTAGTCCATACTATATAGAGTTGCCTACACTTTAATTAAGGCAATATTTTAAGTTAGAAATTTTTTACTATGAGCACTAATACTGACAGAGAAGCTCCTTGTTTTAGAGGGTCTATCAGTAACTATCTATAAGGAAGATAAAACACATTACATATCCTGATTTGTGAATGAAGTGCCACATTACCTCTAAGCTCTACTTTTAACAATGAAAGCTTACATTCTCATAGATGCTTCTGAATAAGAAGTGTTGAATATATTAATTATGAAGATAATTAAGAACCACAAAATACATTATTACTGATACTCAATTAAACCACACATATTTTAAAAGCAGAGCAAATTACATGAGAGAAATGATTTGATACTAGTCAAAAAATTTAAATTTTAAATGTTTTCTTAAGGGAGCATTTGCTAAACTCTGAAATTCAAAACTATAAAATAGCCTTACATAAAGCACTGAAAACATACATACTAAGGAATTAATATTCCTGGAACTATGAGTATCTTATATTTTGCCAGTTAATTTTCTACAACTAGCAGAAAATTAAATTTTATAATATGAAGGAAATACAAACATTTGAGCTTATACGAAACCCAGTAAGTTTTGTGTTTAGGCTTGACCCTAAGCATCTCATTATGTATATACACCCTGGCTTCAAAATTCAAATAATGCTAGACACAAGTGTTTCAGATAACAGATACTCAATATACTTATATTTTCAATTGTACAAATGTTTATGGTAACATTAGAATATATTTTCCATGAAATTATCAGTTCCGCAGGTCTCCTAAGAATATCCAACCTTTTGGGAAGTAACCTGTCACCAACACAAAATTTATTTTTTAATTTTTATTTTATTGAAGTACAAATATCAATGAGACAGTTTTAAGATATCTTGACAAGATGGATTTGATAAATTAATACATTGCAAACTGTTTTCATAATGTTTTGGTATCATAGAAGGTGCATACATGATATTATACTTACAAACACTATTATACCGTATGTCTCTTATCAGTAAATTAAGGTGTAGCTGTTTGCATATCTTATTTTTTATACCCGAATTACATCAAAGATTGAATAATTAATACTTTCTACCTTGTTATTTTCCTAGTGGTTGTCCACAGTACTAGAAGCCGACATCCTGTCCAACCAACATTAGTGCAAATCTTGCCTCTCATAGAATTATGTAGAAGCACAGCGTTATCTATCCCAACTGTACTGTCCACACACACACACACGATTCTTCCTTTCTATATCCTTTCCTTTGTCTACACCTGTCAAAGATGAGCACTCCATTGTCATTCAACAAATTTAGGTGCCTGAACTCGATGACACAATCCAACACAGTTCAGCATTCCACAACAATAGTGAGTTATCCAAAGAAGTTGTTGACCATAGCCATTTACAGCTCAACTTATTATTATGGCCCCGCGGGCCATTTTTATACTTTTCTGCTGGATGGTTAAGACCTAGATAGAGCAAGACCTATATACCAAAACATGTACTTTTTGTTTCTTATGAGGTCAGTGAAGTTCCCTCAGGGCTTATCTTGTAGTCCTGTACCTTATTCTGTAGATCCTTTGTCTGTGTCATCCATGTGGATGAGTCATGGCCAATGCTTGACCATTTTGCTCTCTATGAGAGCCTGAGAGAACGTTTTCTCTCCATGTGACTCTCCCCAGGCACACTATAGAACTTCAAACTCTTTCCTCTGTGGCTCCATAATCTCCTTGTTCAGAAAATTTGGAGCTCAACTGAGTTTCATGATGTTGCAGTACAGGTTCTCCTATGTCCTGAGTCTTTGCTGACCTTGAAAGGCTAGGGCCAAAACGTTGGCTGGCCCTGTGGCTCTTCTATTTCTCCAATTTTGATCTGTGAACTTAGGTTATTAACCATCCAGAAGAAAAGCTGATTAGTATCCTGCAGCATATGTGATTCAGTTTGCCTTATCTGACTCAATTGTTTTTAGTTGTTGTTGTACGTTTCCATTTGTATTTCTGCTTTTCGCTTCTTATACTAGGGAAACTACACAGTATTTACATGTGACCAACACAAAATTTAAAGAGAAAGTATTTTGTGCAGTACTGTATTTTATTGATTTTTTTTTTTTTTTTTTTGGTACTTTTTAGTAAGGGTCTACAGGGTCTCACTATGTAGACTGGACTCAGTGATCCACCTGTTCAGCCTCCCAAAGAGCTGGGATTAGAAGTGTGTGCCACCAACGCCCAATCTCAATGGTCTGGGGGTGGGGCTGGCACAGCAAGCCAGGGATCAAATCCAGGCTGCTGGGTCCACCTAAGCAGATGCTTTAATCTGTTGAACTATTTGGCCAGCCCTAATACAGTATTTTTAGAGTATTTACAAAATAAACAGTATCTCACCCGTCCAACCTACCTTTCTAAAGGCAAACCAGGAAAGCCAATTTTGGCTAATGCAAAAATTTTAAGTTAGTAGACCAACCGACACTTTGCAGACAGATTCTCTACAAAAAAATGCCTTGAATGCATACTGATATCCTTGCTATGACACTATTACCATTATCAACTATTATTATTAGGACCCAATTGTAATGTTTAGAGAAAAGGTGAGTATTATTGTTCAAAATCTTATTACCAGATGAATGCTAGGTCTCAAAAGTATCAGAAAATGTGATTTCTTCACTGTCAAATCTCAGGAATCAGATGGAAATAGTGAATATAAAACCTATATATACTGAATTAGCAATGGTGACAGTGGGATGAGAGCAGGATATATCTACACAGAAAACTGAAAAGATATTAAATTGTTGAACTAACTAGGGGCTGGGGAGATAGCACAATGATATAACTACTTGCCTGGGAAGCACAAAGTCTGGGTTTGAACCCTGGTACTGCAAAAAAAAAGTAAAGCAACTAACAAAGAAAATGAACTCCAGAAAAAACTTGAAGGTGAAAACCACAATGCTTTAGAGCATTATATGAATTCTAAATCTTACTAATTAGAATCCATTATCAATAGTATTATCTCTTTTTGGAAACAAAACTTGATTAACAAGTAAAACCAAGTATAAGGTAGTAAAACAATGATGAACGTTGCATTCCTTTAGAACTTTAAAATTTATCAAGAGAAAAACTTATAGTGTAACATTTTTCTTAAGTGATGGAAGCATGGTAGTACAGGACACAGCATGAGCTTAGATACCATGATATTATGGAGAAATCATCACAGGATCGCATTTGCAAAACTGGTGCCAAAGATATCTGTATAAAAGCACAGACAAGTTAAATGGTGGGTCCCTTAGTATTAATAAAGGCAAAAGATAGAGTCACTGTGCCTTACAGCCCCATTCAAGTAGTAACAGCAGAAAACTTTCACTTAGGAATTTTTTTTGGGGGGGTACCAGGGATTTAACTTAGGACCTTGTACTTGCCAGGCAAGTGCTTATGCCATGGAGCTGTATCCCCAGCCCCAGGAATATTCCTGATAAAGCAATAAATACTGTCTTCCAGCATTTGAGCATGAGTGTTTATAGCAACTACAACAAAATAGGAAACACATAAAGTATTCCAGCTACACATCAAAGTTCAGACATTTGCTCTAGTAAACATCTGTGCAAACTGTTGAATTATGAGCTAAATTAGCAACCTTTTTCACGGAACTTTTTTTTTTTTTTGCAGTGTTGGGGACTGAACCCAGGGCCTCACACAAGTGAAACAAATAAGCATACTACCATTTTTATGAGAATCAACAAACCTACCTCCTTAGATTTTAGGTGACAGGCATGTTCTCAAAAGTGAGATGAGTCTACTACTTGTAGAAAAACAACTTCTGGTATTGTCAATACATTTTACAATTTCAAGTCGAAATCAGAATCTTGGAAAAGCCACATTACCATAAACTTGATTTCCCAGTAGATAAAAAATTTTTTGATGTTTAAATTAGTGATTTTGTGACAGTGCTTGTAACAACTGCATTTTAAGACTGGACAATTCAAGGAACCATTATTTTCCAACTGGTAAATTCATGTTATAGTGTAACATGTTATAAAACCATGTACAAGTAAAAAAATCGAGCATCATTAATATGCTTTCAAATCTCCATTAAACATTGCAACTTATCTTTAAGAAACTATCAACTGTGAATGAGTTGTTAAATCAAAGGACAATATCCACAATTATCTAAAAGGACTGTTAAAATTCTCCTTTTTCCATCTATATACCTATCAGGAGCTGAAATTTTTTTCCATATACTTCAAAGAAAAAAACCAGTACATTTTAAGAGATTGTGAAGTACAAGAGAATTGAGCTCGCTCGCTTTCTTGCCTTCCTTCTTCTTTCTGTAGTTCAGACTTGCCTTGAAGTTACTATGTAGCCTAGGTTGGCCTTGACTCACAATGATCCTCCTGTCTCAGCCTCCCAAGTACTAGGATTACAGATCTATGCCACCAGGCCTGGTGGACTTTTTTCTTCTTAAACTAAACATTAAAGAGATGAGCAAAATGAAGAAAAAAGAAAAAAACCTCTTCTCACTGATTCTTTTGAAAATACTTTTTGCACAAATATATTTTATTAATATGTTATTTTAGAATAAAACTTCATAAACCAACTCTTGAGTGCATTTTTTTTTTTTTAAAGGGTAATGGAGTACTAAAGCTAATTAGAAAATCACTGAGAAAATGACTATTCTTTATAATGGAAGCAACTTAATTACATCTGTGGAAAGAACAACCAACTTACTGCATGAAATCCTAAAACAGTACAAGTATAGATGGCTACATTAAGTTAGAAAACAAGATAAACCTCTTACTTTCACATAAGCCAATTAGAAACATCAAAATCATCACAGCTGCATAACTACAGTAGCACTGTGACTGTCCTTCTCTACTCATCTACCCAACAGTGAGCAGAACCAAGGGCAGGCAAATCAAAAGGCACAAAACTATTTTTTTTTATTTCGGGTAGCTTTTATTTTTAACACTTCATGCTCTCCTTCTCCTCATCAAATGGCCTTCTCCTAACTCCTAGGCCTGCAGGATCTCTTCACAGTTCAGTTTCTACAAAATAAGGAAGGAATAGAATAGCCCAGTCTTAAAGTAAAAACGCAAGGTCATCTAAATAACATTTCAGTAGTTAGTTTTTGCTAACCCATACTATTTGCTGCTATACAATTAGGTTTACACTTAAATTTTAGGAAAAATTAAACTATTTGTCATGCTTGTTTAGGCTCCTAAGGATTCTGGGAACCCAATGAAGGACTATCTTTGTTGTAACATTCAGTTCTAACATACCTCCCATCTTGTCTTTCTTGTCTTCGATTACATTGTTCTCTCACCTCCCAGCGTAACTCATTTTAATTGTTTCCTATATCTTATGCCTTTTGTCACAGAGACCTAGTTTAGATTTTTGTGACATTTACTTTTCTTAATATTCTTTCTACCATTCATATCTGAGGAGGAAATGATCCTATTGTGTTGCAGTTTTATTAATGGAAGCCATGTTCCAATGAATGCAGACATTATTGAACGTCAAGGGCAACACTGCTTATATTACTAGTTCATAGAAAAAAGATCATCAATCACTAATTTGTTACTGAAACAATAAAAGTTGATCCTCACTTTGCCTGATGGTTTTGGATGCATTAAAAAGTTCAAGATCCTCTTCACCAGTTCACTATTTACACCCGATCTCTCCAAATCAAGAACTTCACATATACTCTTTAACATGGCATTTCTAAACCTGAAAACAGAAAAAAGGAAAAAATCAAGTATGTATAATCATTCCCTACAAAATAAAGATAACAGTCAAAAAACAGCCTGTTTTCTGTGAACCTTAATCTTGGCTAATGTACAACCAGATATAATTATTAGGAAAGTGAAAATAGCCCTTACCAGTGAGGTCTTAAAGGCAGTATAAAACTAATAGGCTTTAAGTAAACTCACCAGAAAATTACATAAAAAGTCTGCATTACTACAAAACTCATAGAGCCTGCTAATTCTTCTGGCTAGTGATAAAATACTATACTTTCTCCTCAACATTGACTATCACGTTTCTGAAGAACTAGGTAAACATTTTATTACTTAAATCCTTAAACTATAGGCACTTTTTAAAAACTCTTTAAGTTATGATTGTTCTTACATTCTGATAAAAGACACTTTCTATCAAACTGATGATGGGCAAATAGCTTAAATGGTTTTAAAAAGGAACACAAGTCAGATAGTATAGGAAGGGGGAAAATTTTCACATGTTCCTTTCAGACCATTTGAGTAATTAACTTGTGCCTGCCACTGTTCTATGAAACAAAAATTTCTTTAAGAGTGTTCAACAATAATCCTGATGGTCATCATTTGTTGGATATTAGTGAATATTCCAAGCTAATACCAAAAGAAGTCTATTCTTGGCACTTACTGTAAACAAACAAAACAAAAAACTAGCACTTTATTGAAAAAGAACAGGTACTTATTTAAGAAAAAATAAACATGGAATTTACAAATATAACTTACTTTTTTAACATTTCTTCCTTTTTTTTATATTGTGTGCTTCCTTTCTCAAATGGAAAGCCACTGAACTGACCCACATTCTTCTTTAATGAAGACACCTGAAATAATTTTCTTATTAATACTATTTAGTAATGTACGAAAGGAAAATTAACTTCTTTATTTTCATTTTATGTATTTGGTACAGGGTCTCACTACTCAGCCTGAACTCAATAGTGATCCTTTTGTTTTCAGTCTCCCCAGTGCTGGGATTACAGGCATGTATCACCATGCCTGGAACAGCGTGCCGCTGGAATGGAGTTGGCAAGGGGTATAGAACTGTGGGTCAAACCTTAGTCCCTGTGCTTGCCAAAGCAGGCGCTTAGTCCACTGAGCTACCTTGACAACCCTTTACAAAAGGAAAATTTAAAGCTAACATCTTTATCTGTGTCCAAGTCACAATATTGACTTATTCAATGTTTATTTTTCAAAACTGAAAAATGTTACTAATATATTAACATTATAAAAATCCTACCAGCTTACTTTTATAAAAATAAGATTTTGAATTTGAGTAAATTCCTATCTGGGAGTTTTTATCACAACTTATCAGAAGACATTTCTAGTTGAGACTTGTGGAATTTGGATAGTGAGGACTGAATGAGATTAAAACATGAAATTATACACATTCTAATATCAAACTTATTTGCCCCCCCAAAACAAAGCAGTTTCTTTAATTATACAAAATACTAAGTTATACACACAGCATAATTAAAAAATCATCCTTTGATGAAGAACTACCACCTACTTTTATCAGGTTTTTGCTCAAAATGATATACAATTACACTGAATCACTTATTCTAAGTGTTCAGAATACTCCCCAAATAAATTTCTTCTAGTACACTTAAAAAAACATCAGTTTGGATTTCATTATTTGAAATAAAAAGAATGCCACTGCAAAGCCCTCGGCATTATAGCTCTAATAGCTAATATCACTTGCGTGATCTGTGCTAAGTCCCTAAAAAGTCCAGTTTGATCACCTGCATGGAATAGCTATTGAACCCAATCTTTTTTTGTGTTTTATGGTTAAGGGGTCTAAATCATGAGGCTTCCGTACACTAGGTAAGCTCTGTACCACTGAGCTACATCACCCCCAGCCCTCACTGAGCTAGGGTTTCAGGCTCCCTGGCTAGCCTTTATGGATACTCCTATCTCAGCCCTCTCCTGTGCATTGGATTATAGGCTTGTGCTGCTGTCTGGCTTATTAAATCTTTAACAGAATTAAAATTATGTTTCTACTGTGAGGTACTTTAATACATAAGCATGTAAATAAACTAAAAGTATAAGAAAAAGTCTTACTGTGCCAGGTCTGTTGTAAAGCAGTTTGTGTAAATTTCTCAGTTCATCTGTTTTTTTCTTACTTAGAAAGAAATGTATCCTTTCAATTTCACAAAGTTTCTGTCCTTTTCCTAGAAAAAATACATTTAAATACTTACTACACACTATACATTTATAAAGTTAATTTTATGAGAATTAGTTTCTAATGTGATTTATAAAGAACAAAACACTTATATCTCTGCTTTAATGAGGAAAATTAAAATTCCTATACCAAAACTTTATTACCATTTTCTAAGCATTCAATACTGTTCATACTAAACACTGCTAAGCATTATTTTTTCAGATTTGGACATTTTCACCACAAAATGGAATATAGAACATGCTTTACCTTGTGCAATTGTAAATGGTTCTCTTTGTAAGGAAGACACTTGCATTGTCAGCCTTTCTACTTTCTTCTTCTCCCTCTTGCCTTCCACAATGAGACTCTTTTCTAGAAATTAATTTAATATTTCTTAAAAAAACTGAAGAACATATCAACTCTACTGGGCTTCTTAAACAAAAAAGCTACAGATCGTATTAATACAATTAGGCAAACATATAGATAGGAAAGAAACACCCCAAATATTCTCTCCTCTAAGCATGATTGTCAGAAGCACATGAAAACTTTTAGCATAACATCTTACTTCCCTGGCAAACTCATAGGGTGTCTCTCTCTCTCTCACACACACACATACACAAATCAGAAAACATACTTTTGTCCAATGCAAGTATTTTATTTGTAAATAATCATCCAAGCTCTTAGTTTTATTTTCTAGATATTTACAAGGATCAGTGTGATGATTCAACACACACATATGACTGAATGAAGAGAATTATTTTTCCCATCTCATTTGTTTTGGCAACTTTTGAATTTCTTTATTCTTCAACAAACAAATACATTCCTTCCTGAGCTAGAAGTGAGCTGAGCTTTGTGCTCTACCACCCAGGCTACTCCAACCCCTCAAATAATATACATTGTTGTAAATTACAGACCTGCTGCACTGGAGACTACTAGAACTAGTGGCACCTTTTATCCACTATGAGCTAAAAAATTCTAGAAATTCATAATGTAAGTGATTCTGAACATTACAATTCTGTTTAGCTCAAACTGTCTAAAAGAAAGTGACTCCAAAAATAAATGTATACTTTATAAAGTTCAGAACAGTAACTTATCTAAAACTATTTGCCACTGGACAAGATAGGGAGTGCAGATCCTAGCACCAGGGAAGCTAAGGCAGAGAGTAAACACGAATTTGAGGCCAGCCTGGTCTACATAATGACTTTGAAGCCAGCCTGAACTACAGCTAGACCGTCTCAAAAAACAATACAAAACAAAACAAAAACCCCAAATACCAAACTCTACTGATTGGAATAAAATCAAATAAACTATTATAATAACATTAGCTATTGTTAACAGTTCTTTTATTCATTTCAATGAATGCTTATTTTATAGCAAACTGCACTAGATAATAAACATGAATTAACTAAAACACAGTACTTCTTGAAAATGATCATCTCTCAGGAAAACAATGCACAGATACACTATAACATAGATAATAAAACACCTTAAAATACAGTTTTGTGTGTCAAGGAAAGATCAAGAAAAAAGGGACAAAACAACTGGCAATGACTCTGAAAGACAGGTGAGAGGGATGTAAGGTTTTGAACACAAAGAATCAGTAGAAAGGGATGCCAGCAGGTATATACTGACGCTGATGTACATAGGACCAGTTTATAACATCTTTTCCATAATGAATTAAACTATCTGCTTGTTTCCAAATTATCACCAGTAACTCAGCCAGAAAATTTTCCTAAGATTCAGATTAACACATACCTGGCAGCCACCTGAGCAGCTGCACTGTACATTCCACAGGTATCCTACACTCAACACATTTAAAACAGTAAGTCACAATCATCTCCAAACTTGATCACCACTGTAAATTTCTTAGAAAACACTAATACTAGCTAGGTGTGTTGGCACATGCCTACGATCCCAACACTTGGGAGGCAGAGGCAGGAATATTGCTCCAAATTTGAAGCCAGCCTGAACTGCACAGAAAGACCCTTGTCTCAAAAACAATTAAAAAAAAAAAAAAAACGGAGAAAGAAAAAGTAAACACTAATACTATCCACTCAGATGCCAAGGTCAAAAAGATTGGAGTCATCTTTCCACTAATTTTTTTCTCCTCTTTCTCCCAAATCACTAATTTGGGCTAAACTGATTTCATTACTTTTTCATGCTTCCAAAATGCCTCTAATTAAATATACAGGACTAATTAAATATACAGGACCATGAAAGAGTTAAAAACTTTCATGATGCTAGTTGTCCCACAAACACCTCAAAAGAGACAGAAAAAAGTGTAACGGTTCAGACAACTACAAAACTTAAACTTTTTTTTTTTTTTTTTTTGCAGTACATTGCACTTGCCAGGCAGGTGCTTATTTTACTGAGCTATCTCCCGGCCCCTTAAGATACACTTTTCATAAAGTTTTTTTTTTTTTTTTTTAAAGTCACAAAGGGTAGAAGTGTATCAAAATTCATAATTTATCTAGAACAAATCTGGGACTCTCTAAGCATCAGTTTTCATCATTTATAGTGTATCTACATAAATTATGCAATTTTCCTGGCCAAAAAAAATTCACAATCTTTGTGGTTATCTCAACCCAGCCCCTGAAAGATTAAAGGTAAATAAATAACCCTGCGGGAAAAGTGAAGGTGTCTTGTCTAGGGGTGAAATACATGGCCACTTTTCAGTTACAGTATTACAAATATTCATAATAAGCAATAATTCATATTGAAGTTTTCAGTTAAACACAATGCTCTACTCAACTACAGAAATAAATATTAGGGGACATGCTATTTCAGACAAAAAGCCTAGCCTGTAATCAATCTTAGCCAACATAGTACTTACAGAGAGCTGACCGCTGACCGATTTAAAGTTAAAATGACAATGGAAGCCTGGGTTTGGAAAGAGAAAGTCAGCCTTTTCCTAATTCTTCTGAACTCTGTGGGTCATAAAGGAAATAAACCTAGACAGTGCCGATGTCATCTAAGAAAGCTAAGAGTTGTGGCATTATGGATTTATAAATTGTTAAAGCCATCTCTGGCAGCCGATAACTCAAAAGGACACCGGGGCCCACACCCTTAAGTAAGTTACACAGGTCCACTCCCAAAGGTTATTGTTTTACAGCTCCCGTCCACCAACAACAGTTACCACCCTACTGCAGGACAAACTCAGATCAAAACCGAAACAGCTGTGGGCTCAACTTTCATAGTTCACTTCTTTCGTTTTTAACTACTTTCTCGACAATAGCTTTCTCGTGTTTTCTCATCAAAGAAACTCTCCTCCGAGAAAGGACCACCGCTGAAGCTCAGCAAATGTAAGAATAAAATCTTACAATAACTCCACAAGGCAACTAACTGCATAATGAAATCAACAAAATCCAAACACTCGTTTGGCAATTTGGAACCCGCGCGCGCGCGCGCGCGCAGGCATATACACACACACACACACACCATTTTTAAATAAAGAACAGATGAGACTTACAAACTTCCTGTCAAATGATGAAACATTAGGAACGCGTATAGCGAGGCGGGAAGTCAGATGCACTCCCGGACAGTACCAAGACTAACAAATATTTTTTAAGAAATTACAACAAACAAAGCCGATTCTCTGCCACTGTTTAACATTAAAACAGATTCCGCGTACATTCCAACCCAAACAATCACTCCGATTTAATGCCTATAGGCGCCAAAAAGTAATGAAGCTGTTTCCTTTAAAAAAAAAACACAAACACGGCTCTTCTGCCCGAAGGCCCCCGGCCCGGCGGCGCGCCTCCCTGCCCACCTTTCTCTTCCTCCTCGTCCTCGTCGTCGTCGTCCTCTTCCTCCTCGCTGTCCTCTCGCGGGTCGGGGACGTCGGGTTCCTTCTCGGACGCGGGCTGGGCCGAGGCTCCCTCTGCCTCGGCGGTGGGGGCCGAGGAGGCCATGCTGGGGACCTGCGTGCCGGACGGGGTGGCCGCGTCACCTCCGTTCCCGCGGGGCGGCGCGGGGTCCCCACCTCGAAGTTGCCTCCGCCCGCGGCGGGACGGGGCCCGGGGGCGGCTCTTGCCCGCCGTCCCGGAGGCCCGAGCCGCACCA